>BCLH01002377.1:0-10233 GCA_001602315.1 Zoysia pacifica | reverse complement strand
CCCGCCACTACGTCGCCTCGCCGAACGTCGTAACTTCTGTCACTGGCCGCCGTAACTTCTGTCACTGGCCGATGCGATCGACACACCGGGCACGCATGTTGCACATCACGCCGCAAGATAGCGACCGTGGCGATCGATCGATGAGGTAGACGTCGGCATGGAGAATCTGATCGCGGCGGCGTCGCACAAAAGCTGTACCGGCCGCGTACTGCTCGCGGCCGTCGCCGTCGTTGTCGCTGCGTAGCCAGCTACGCCACGCTAGGCTAGTGATTGCGGGCAGAGGCTGTAGTAGCCTTTACCCCGGCCGGCCACTCAGCTGGTGCGCGGCTGCGGACCTGCGGTTGGTGTTGGCACGGCGACGCCGATGCACGCAAGCTAAGGTGGCGTTGGTGTTTGGGTACATGATGGAGCTCGATCGCTCCGGGTCAAAAAGGCTCGCCATATCTCGGGGGCCGGCCGCCGGCCTGGCTCGGCTCGGCTGTGCCCCACGATTTCCAGATCGTACCCCGCCCGCTTTCCGGCTGAAACGACGCGACGGCGACGACGCAGCTGGGTAATGAGCGCGCATGGTGTGGTGGCCTACGACGCCTCCTATGAGGAGAGTAGCTCGCTCGTCGCGTCCTGTCACCCAAAGATCTGATGCAGGAATAATCAGTAGCTAGCCGTGTCCGCACCACTCTCTCGAGGCTCGACCATGCTTGACTTGTTGGCACACGGGCTTGGCACACATATGTACACGGACCGCGCGCAGCGTCGCGCGGCTGCCAATAATAGGTGGCAGCCGGCAGGCGCCCACACGGGTCCGGATCTGGGCGAGTAAAGTACTCTACGTTGCAAAGCAGTGCGACGACCGATCACGTCGCGTGTCCGCGCCCGGCGACATGTCGGGACACACTCCTTTTGGTCGCTGCCCTCCCCTGACGCGGCCGGCACGCACGCACATGGATGCCACCCTCGCCGTGTGCTCCAGCCATTCACTCCCACTCAGGCATTCAGACACGTCTTTGAATCTTTGCTTGCAGCCACCAAGTCCTCGATCTGATCCGCCGCGCGGGCCGGCGACACGCGCGGATTCTCGACACCCTCTCCGAAGTACGAACATGTGACACCCTCTTTCACAAAGGAGTATCTTTATGCCACAAGTACTAATCTCTAAACCGATAGTTAGTACACATATTAAAAATAAAACGGTATTATTACACATACGAGTTCGATATAGTATAAGTTTTTAAAAAAAGTCAGATAAACATAGTCTATATTACAACAATCAAATCGACGCAGCGACTTTATTCATATATCACACTACTAAAAGATTAACACTACACCACAGACAAACTCGAACAAAGAACGAGACTTCTATTCTTCGTAGTCAACATCATCCTCATCGTCTTCATCTTCTGAACAAAACAACAACGGAAAGAGATAAGTACGAAAGTACTCAGCAAGTTCTAAAAGTAGGAGAGCTAGGGTTTGCAGAAGCGAAACAAGGGAAGGCTTGAGATTTTCATTTCTACGTGAAAAGCAAGTTTTTCAGCAAGGGCTTCTTAATAGATAGATTTTTAAACTCGAAAAAAAACATCTTTTGTCCTATTTTAGTAGGGTGAACTTGAGAAAGGCTTTCACTCCCTTCATCAGTTCCCAAATTTTAAATGGGCACTAGCACGCTTCCATGTAGGCCCTCGGCACATAGCTAACACATGGCCAAAACACAGGCATCTACACCCACTCACACGTCAAAGATATAAGATAAAACTAATCGTAGGATACCTGAACAAATAGCATGCCATTACCGTGACAACGGTCTATTCGGAAAGATTTTACACTCTGCGGAGGTTGTACACTGTACCCACAGATTATGCTACTCTTGATCAACAGAGTTGCATAACGTTTACCCCACAACTATATAAGTTTTCACAGATTCCACTCAAGACGCATCCAGAGGCTATCCGTAGGGGTTTCACTCCCGATGACGTGACGGTACATTTTTGGAGCCGGATCGTGAAGATTTACCACAGTCACGTCTTTTTTTGGTCCCCTACAACACCGGATATTACCAAACTAGAGGCTATATCAGTGGTCTTACGGTCTCATGACGCGAGCAATTACATGATCGAAAGCCGGGCAGCGAGTTATCTCACGCTTTGCTCTTGGCCTCTTGTGTCACTTCGACCTCCTAGTGGCTCGATGTGGAGAACCTACATAACGGAGATAAGTCCCGCTCAAAATATACAAGTTCTGTGGTTGCACAAAATTGTTAAGTCGAGGACTAACGAACTAGTCCTTATATGGCAGGGGTGGCGGACTCCTCCATGGCAGATAGACTACACTGAAACCTATACACTTATCACCATCACCTCAAGTGAGCCTCACCCTACGACCGGAATAACCCTCTTCACCTAACACCAGTTTCACTATGTCGAGCCCATTTTATTTTACTAACACCACCAAACACATCTTAACACATTTGCAAAAGAGTGATATAAGGTGTGACGGTACAAGGTGCCGCAATTGAGGTCATAAGCATTCTTCTGATCAAGGCAATTTTTCATTCATTAAAAGTATTTAAAGAACGAAAGTCCTACAGTTAACAAAAGTGCGTCATCAATTGGCTAACAAGGTAGTATTTATATTAACCACAGCAAGTTACTGACATAAATATAAATAACTAAAATCAAGTAGGTACTATACTACACAACGTTTAACACATTTTAAAATGTAGGCAAGCATTTAGCTTCTATAGGTGCAGCAGTAAAACTAGATTCAAAGTGGTTCAAGAGGGGTGCTAGGACTTGCCTTCAGCGGCGTCTTCGGGTTCTTCTTCGTACTCGGGCTCTTCGGGTTTCTCCTCGTACTCGGCCTCTTCTTCAGCTACAAATAATAGTCACAATAAGACTCCTAAAGAAAAGCTATAAAACTACAAAAGAAAGGAACACCAAGCAAAATATGGAGTTTGGATAGGTTAGGATGGTTGGGCTCATGGTATCGCGGATGTGGACATGAAATCGAGGTTTCGCGGATGTGAACACGAAATCGGGGTTTCGCAGATGTGGACACGAAATCGGGGTTTTGTACGAAATCGGGGTTTCGGGGATGTGGACACGAAATCGGGGTTTCGTGGATGTGAATAGGAAATCGGGGTTTCGTGGGTGTGGACACGAAATTGGGGTTTCGTGGATGTGCGAGGATTCATGGACACGTGAGAATGAATGTTTGGGGTTTTATGAAAGTTTGGGGATTCGTGGACATGTGAGAGTGAAGTTTAGGGGTTTTGTGAAAGTTCGGAGACTTGTGGACACGTGATCTGTGGCTGTGTCTGGGGACACATGGACACGTGAGCTGTGACGTGTCCGTGGACATGTGGACACATGAGCTGTGATGTGTCCGTGGACATGTGAACACGTGAACTGTGGCTGTGTCCGTGGACATGTGGACACGTGAGCTGTGTCCGTACCCGTGTCAGTGACCGTGTCCGTGTCCGTGACCGTGGACACGTGACCGGGTCCGTGCCCGTGTCCGTGACCGTGCACACGAGTTCGTGGCCGTGTCCAAGGTGGACACGTGGCCATGTCCATGTCCGGAGACCTAGGACCAAGCGTGATTCCTTGACGTGGACGTGAGTGCACGTGTGTGGGCCTGGGCGTGCTCTGGGCGCGTTGGGCGCGCACTGGAGCGGTCTAGACGCGCTCTGTCACGTTCCGAACGTGCACTGGCGCGTTTCGGTGCTGTGCGTGAGCGGGCAAGGCAGCCAAGGGCGGTGCGTGCGCGTGTGTGGCGAGGCTTCGCGTGTGCCTCACACGAGGACGGCGGTGTGGCGCTTGCCATGGCCGGCGGTGAGCCGGAGTAGTGGCGGCGGCGACACCATAGGCGCGCCGGTGGTGGTGTCGATGTGGGGGAATGTAGGCTAAGGTAGGTGGGTCCCTCTTCGGCCGAAAAGCTGCGCACGGGCCTAGGGGGTCTCGTGACGTGCTTAAATTAGCCCGAGGCGACGCCACCCTGACCGGCGCCGTGAGCCGCACGGCGGCAGGCGACGGCTCCAGTGGGGAGAGTGAGAGTGGGGTGTTCGGGCTTCTCGGCCAGCTCAGCGAGCTTCGCCTCCGTGAGGTGGTGCTGCTAGGGGGCGTGGTTGGGCTAACGGCCCGGTGACCGGCGACAGGGAAGAAAGGATAAAAATCTAAAATTCGACGCAATAATGAGGACGAGAGGGAGGCCGGACCTAGGCAGAGCAAGGGCGCGGGGAAGGAGCGCACGCGCAACGGCCCTGCCCTTTTATGGTCCGAGCGGCAAAGGGGAGCTTTCCCCGACGCGCTCTGCTGGCGGCCTAAATGCGCGCCGAAGTGAATCCTGGTCGGAGCTGCGCAGGGACAACTGGCTTGCCCCGTGGCAACCGGCGATGGTTCCTTAGTGAACGTGGATGTGCTCGGACAGCACCACGGCCAACAATTCCGACTAGCGGCGGGCGGCATCAATGCGTCGGCATTGAACTCCGATGGGACGAGGTGAACGCGCGCGGATTCGGTTTGACAGCGTCCACTTCGGGTAGTGGCGGCTGCGAGGGAGCGGCTTCGCTACCGGAAAGGGTCTGGTGCAGGCGGCGCGTCAGCTCAACGGCGTCCGGCGGAGCGCAGCATGCGACACGTCTAGCTGGCCGAACTGGCCGTGGAAACCAGGGGCGCGGCGGTTTTCCGTGTGCGGCACAACGGCGGCAAGATGGTTGACGGCGACGATGTGCCGACGGCAGCTGAGAGCGCAGCGTGGCTGGAGCGACGCCGTACGGGTGGCGAGTGCGGTCTGCGGTGTAGGGGCGAGACGAGGAAGATGGCGTCACGCGCGCGCGCTTCGCGCATGAAGTGGGCCGGGGAGTCGGCAGGCCGTCCGCCCAGTGTGGCCTTTTTCTTGTTTTCTAAATACTTAAGGATTTCCAAACTCCAAATTTTCAAGCAAGAAAAATTCCCAAAAGATCCAAGCTAGAAATCAGGAAAAATCAAACACTTGACAAATTAAATTTTAAATTTTGAAATTTCCCTTTTTGCTATGTTGCTCTAGTTTAGTTTTATTTTTTCGAAAGTTTTTAAAAGGGGCTAGAAAAACTAGATTCACCTAAAAAGAAAAGACTTTCTAAAATATTTTTATTATCATTTTTTAACCCTTTCTCTTAATTTGAAATTTTGGGACATGACAGAACAACTGCTCTACTGTATCATGCATGGGCACCTTGCTCCAGCCCGCCGGAGCCATCACTCGCTCACTCGCCGGATCAGGGCAGCGGGCTTTCCTTATTGCCGTGGCGCGGCGCCGCTGAGCGGCTCTTCCATGGCGATGGCGAACGTAGTTGGTAGACAGAGGGCTGTTGCGCCTAGCTGCATGTAGCTGGCGTAGGTCCGGCGGCGGACACAAGTGGACGGATCTCACAAAAGGGAATGTTCCGGACGGTGTCCCGGGCGTTCCTGGTCATCTGCCGACAGCCGCAGCAGTGCGGTCGGCGTCCATGTCCATCACCGGCATCGCTAGCTGGGGCCTGGTGCACTCGTCGTTGCCATTGGGCATTTCTGCTCTTAAAAAGTACTGTTTTTTTCTAAGTATACACAGTAAAATATTCTCAACAGAGATAAGTTAAATTACCTGCACACGAAAAATACACCCGAGCTATTTTTTTTATAAACCTGACGGATGAAATATCTCTTCATACACCTTTACAAATCTAACGGACGAGCTCTTTCAGATCTCCCAGATTTTGACCCACAAGGATCATTGTTTTACAAAAATACAACTACCCGAAATAAATATATATGATCTAAAGAAAGTTGTTCAAAAACAAAACATATTTGTTTGTTTCAGGTCGTCTGGCGAAAAGAAAATAAAGAAAATATATTTGAATGATTAGTTTGTATTTAAACTTTATGGTAAAGAATGAAAACTTAAAATTATAATATTAATATATTATTTTTTAAAATTCGTACCATTAGCATGACTAGAGATGGCAACAGGTACATACTCGTCGGGTTTTGCTTTCCTATACCCATACCCATTTAACTATCGGGGTAAAGTTCTTTCCCGTACCCATACCCACAGGAAATTTCACGGGTCTCGGATACTTATTAAGAATATGACTATAATTATAATTAGTTGTTTTATATATATTTAATATAAATATTCAATTTATTGACACATAATAAGTTAAACTAATATAAATTTGAATTAAATGTGACACATTAAGTAAAAAGTATAAAAATAATCTATAAAATATAATATTTTATATACTTATATCTATTGAAAATATGTATTTTTGTATATATCGGATGTATATCAGGTATCAGAGACGGGTAGAATCTTTTCGTACCCATACCCGTTAAGTTCACGGGTATAAAAACTCTCTCATACTCGTACCCTAATGGAGTAAAAAACCATCGGTTTCGGGTCTCAGGCCCCGTTGCCATCTCTAAGCATGACTATGGGAACTAGTTGAGTATAAATATAATCGAGTCTTCGTTTACGCCGCCGTGTCCGTCGCTCCTATCGGGACTCCATGGGTGGTTATGTCGAGCTTGGATTGGATTCATCACTCATCACCACCATGATCCGCTGGTTCACACTACCAGAAAAGTGGATTTCTCCTAGTGTACACAACACACGGGAAAGACTAAATTGCATAATGGAATGATGTTCCCCTGTGTAAATTCTCACAACACACGGAAATAAGTACACGGGGAACGTTAGACGGGAAAGACGGAATTCTCCGTTTGCAAAACTCAAAGCACACGGGAAATTTGGTATTCCCATGTGCTTGTTCAAAACACACAGGAAAGCAAGGCCATAACAGCTCTTCTCAACAGAAACGTTGAATAGTTAATTCCTTTCCCATCCAAACTTTCACTGATTCAATAAAATGAGACCCACAATTGTAGATCCAAATATTCATGCATCACTGAGTAATAGGCAATATCCAATATGCACAACCATTACAAAGACTAGGGTCACAAAAAAAAACATCACAAAGACTAGTAAGTTTCAACATCCATCCCGTAATTGGGTCATGTAATGTTAAATACGATCACATAAATTTGGGTACTAGTTTATAAAATAGTGTCATAATTTAAAAAGTTACTCATCTATGTAAACAAAAAATATTTCACAATAAACATTGCATTATGCTCATGGGTGCTTGTGATAAAGATTACATAGTCTGCTACAAGATGAGGAGAATGACGGTAGTGATAACTAAAAATGAGATACTAGTAGTATGTCAGGAACCGATCACACAGCAAGTTCAGAACAGATGATCGCATCCAAGTCTTTGCCAATTTCAATGAAAAGAGCATAAAGGAAGTGAAACATACTTCAAGTAAGTCCGCTATCATTTGCAATTTCATGTATCTTTGCATGAACAACTCTGTTCATGCTTGAAATTTCAGAAGGCTAGAGCGCACCAAAATATTTAGCCTGTACAGTAGAACAAGAAATAAAAGCAATATTAATGTAGATAAATGAGGCATAAATAAAAGGGAAAACAAACATATGAAGGTCCTGAAGAACTAAAACATCAAGATGTTCACTCTCTAACACCTGTAAAAATGAAGCAAACATATGAAGGTCCTGAAGAACTAAAACATATGAAGGTCCTGAAGAACTAAAGCACCTGTAAATAGGCCATTATGAATTAAAATCTTAAAAACAAGGATATATCAGGGGGGCACCTCGGGGCTAAATCAATGGCACCCTGCCCCTTCCATGGCTGCAGATACGACTTGGGTTAGGTTTTGGAGAGAGAAGCTTCTTGTAGAACAGGTGCAGGTAGTCGAAGGAGCATCATTTCGTACCTTGGCCATGTTGAGTTAGGCCGCTAGACTGTCAGGGCCGACATCTGGCTCTCCCGGAGGGGGCGCAAGGGTGCAACAGCCTGGCCGCCTGGCTCGCCCGGAGGAGGCGCGAGGGGGGCGCCGCCGCCGCTGCCTCGACTGCGAGCTGGTGGGTGGCTCGGGGCAGGACGGCCGAAGCCTGAGTGGTAGGTCACCGGAGAGCCAGCTGACTCGGGGCACTCGCCGCCGGAGGGCTCGCGGCAGGCGGCGCACCGGTGGAGCCAAAGAAGTGCCGGGGCGAAGAAATGGAGAATGGGGAGAACGTGAGAAGGAAGACTTGGGTACGTTTGGATTCTAACTAAATACGCGGCACCAAATATTGGCTAGCCTACGGATGCCGATGTTTTGGTGGCCCTTTCCTCACCCTCATCTCGCCGGCGCGTGGGCGCAGAATTGAACTGCGATGCACCACTTGAACGTGGGCTTGCCAAATCTTAGGAGGGCACCGGTGCTATTCCAAACGGACACCAAATTAGCGTTGGCGAACATCGGCAAGCCAAAATTTGGCAGGCTTCCGATGGCATGCATCCAAACGTGCCCCAATCTCTCTCTAAAGAATCGACGTCGACGTCAAGGTCTCACGATCCATCGGTGCTTCGGCCCGTGCGAAAAGGAGCTGCGTGCTCGTGACATACGGAGTACGCTTGATTGTACGTACGAGTACGGTACATACGTGTCGAGTTCAGAGGTGACACGTGGCATATTGCGGCGCGCTGCTGTAATCGATCTTGGCGGGAAAGTTCGTGACCAGGTGCGATTTTAGGCCGTGGGCTGAACTAGCCCAGCGCTTCGGGAAGATGGCTCCGTGGGCCGCGCATCCTTTACAGCCGCGCTATGGGCTGTGCTGTACCCGGCTGAAGGAAGAAACGGGCAGACAATCAATCATAGGAAAGGCTGAAAGATCCTTCGATTCAAAAAAAAAAAAAAAAGGCAAGAAATGACATGATCATAAATTCACAATCCCGGTACCAAAGTCACAAGTTCAACAGAAACCACAACAACATCGGCCGTACCACGCGCCGTCACGCTCATTCAATCAACAAGTTCCACAAGAAAAGCGAACGCGCGTGCATGCGTGTCCATGCCCGACTGCCAATCGAGAACGACGCGCGCGCTCAGGCGGCGGCCCCCTTGAGCTTCTTGGCGACGCCGGCGAAGTACTTGCCCTGGTGGAAGGCGTGCTCGAGCTCCACCTCCGTAGGCCACCGGGACCCGTCCGCGGCGAACGTGCCGGCGCCGTACGGGCTGCCGCCGTGCACCGTCTCCATGTCGAACATCTTGGCGCCGAACGTGTAGCCCACGGGCACGAACACCATCCCGTGGTGCGTCAGCTGCGTCACCGCCGTCAGCCTGCGCGCCCTCAAAGAAAAGAAAAACGGTCAGCACATATCCCCGACCATTTCCATCTGTATCGCGCCCGTTGATATTAAGGAGGTCGTGCAGTGCAAAGGTGTGTGAGAGAGGTTAGCAGCGAGCAACTCACGGCGTGGTCTCCTGCCCGCCACCCTGTGTGCCGGTGCTGAAGAAGATGCCGGCGGGCTTGCCGGCCACGGTCGCGTCGAAGAACGCCTTCATTTGGGCGGCCATCATGCCGAACCGGGTGGGGAACCCGAACAGGATGCCGTCGGCCTCCCGGGCTCCCGCGGGGTGATCACCGGCGCGTCGGTCTTCGGTGGCGCGCCCATCTTGCCCAGCACCTCTTCAGACACAGTTTCAGGTACCTTTCAGATTTCTAAGGTAAGTAAAAAGCTTTGTGAGTTTTATGCGGCTCATCAGAAGCGGAGAGACAAGCAAGTATGCCAGAATTACCACGAGAAATCATTTTAGACTAATAACGCCTTGCAACATTAGCTCCTGACAAGCATCAAAACCACAGGTTGCATTGTTGCCAACCAGTAGAGATGCAAGTTCTTTGTTCTTTGAGTCAGTGGATCCATCCGAAATTT
The DNA here is from genome assembly GCA_001602315.1 of Zoysia pacifica. Taxonomy (NCBI): domain Eukaryota; kingdom Viridiplantae; phylum Streptophyta; class Magnoliopsida; order Poales; family Poaceae; genus Zoysia; species Zoysia pacifica. Next base: position 434 of record BCLH01002377.1, on the reverse strand, counting down.
TTTAAAACAAACTAACCCCTTCCACCTTGTATTATTAGGAGGATAAAATAAACCAGAGTTTTAACCCATAAATACCTATTGGGTACTAGTATCCAATTGCATCTCTACCAACGAGTGAAAAAGGTTCGTTGTGGTTGATGCTTGAGACTGACCTGCCATAGTTTCGCTTCCACACCTTCGATAGAGACAGCGCCTTTCTTGATCTCCTCAGCCACACCTTCGGCAATGTTATTATTGCTTTAGTTAATGGATGAGCAAGAACTAAATAAAATGATCAAACATCGATATCAAACATCGATCACATCTAGTTTCAGTAAACGCATAATTAACAGTTAGGAACCTCTATGAACATAATGAAGCTTACGAACAAAGAATGAGGAGCACCATAATAAGCCAAATAGTATCTGAGGTCGATGGCGATACAAAAAAAGAAC
>BCLH01002376.1:25148-50682 GCA_001602315.1 Zoysia pacifica | reverse complement strand
GATGAGATCATTTATTAGGGGCAACTTTAGACTTTCCAAATCTCCCTTGTGTTCACCTTGTGAATCTAGAAATGTCAGTATATTTGGTTGCATGTTGCATCCACTGGTGCTCCTTCACCACTTTTTTATAGGCATAAAATTTTTATTTGAAAATTCAGATTTTAATAATGTTGATAGGTACAATTTAGAATTTGCACATACCTTTATTTTATGTACAAGTATTTTTATTTGTGCTGTTTTTTATATTCACTTTGAAACTTTTGTAGTGAAAAATGCCAAACTTGAGGAAAATTGCGTTCTTGAAGGAGGGAAGAAGGATGATTTGTTGCGCTATGTCTTATTGTCAATACATTAAGACCGAATAAAATAGCATACCAAGTCAAGAATAGATTGGAAATGATATTAGGAATAGTGACTATAAAATCTACTCAAAGCCAAACAGCTGCATTGGTTCAATAGCACCAATTTTGGACCATGTTAAAGGCTCAAAAAGCTTAGTTATAGTACAGGATGCTTCTGTGCCAAAGGAGGACTACTACATTCAAGAGGCCTTCACGACCTACCTGATTACACCAGAGGAGAGGAGGACAATTGAGAAGTTTTGTACCAGGGCATTTGGGCCTATAACTTTCGCTGCATTTCATAAATGAGCTAGAGCACAGAGCGGGAGACCCAGCGAGGAAGCCACAATGTATGTGATTCTTAGTAGTAGTGAACTAGCTAATCTCTTTAGCAAAAGCACCATTGGTGTATGTATGATTTCTGTGGTAACTACTATGCCATTTGAATTGTTATTCCTACTTTCGCGTTGATTGGCTTGTTGCTGGTAATATACAGTTCAATCACGGGGCTATTATATATTTTGAGTCCAGTTTCTTTTGTGCACTTGCATAGAAATTGATAACTAGTTTACTTGTGGAAATTACAAATGAGTGATGTTTGTTGGCTCTCTTAAGGTTTAGCTTAGATTCCTGTACCCAAATGGTCGAGACTCGGTACTGCCGCTCAAATCCTCGAGGCTGCTGGTGACCATGACGAGGATCAAGGATGTCGAGCGCACTTCCGGACGACCTGTTCGAGCGGAGCAGCTCTGCTGTTGGTGGCGCCGAGTTGGGGAAGCTCCTTCGCATCCCTGCGCTCCTGCGAAGATGGGGTCGGCGAGAACAGGTCTCCGACCTGAAGATTTCCATGGCGTGGGTGTGAACGAAGGAGGCTGTCGACCCCTACCATTGCCGGCGTGCGGAAGTGGAGGTGGCAGATTTGGGCGTGAAGAGGAGAAGACGCGGATTTGGGTCTGGCGAGGAGGCTGTGGACTCCCTCCATTTCCCGCGGAGACGGTGGTGAAGAGAGATCGATTGAGTTGCCAGCGGAGGGGAGGTGGAGATTGATAACCGATGGGATGGGATTGATTAGCAGTGGTGGGGGGACGGTATTGAGCCTGTGAAGGCCGGAACCGATGACGCTGTGACGTGATTATAGACCACCTCAATCAAACGGAAAACAATGTCAATAGATACCGGTGTGATCTACTTATGTAGCAAAATGATTCAACCAATATTCCTAACCGAAACTTCGTTTTTTGTTTTCACGTGCTGCCATTTTACTCCGTGTACGCGCCGAGCATGTCGCTGACTTCCGGCCGAAGGATCATCTGTACCTGCTCACGTACCTATTACTCCCTCCGGTTTTAAAAGTTATTCAAAAAATTTGTTCAAACATGTAAACTTTTATTATTATTTGCTTTATCATTGATGGAAGTTAAATCATGGCTAATAATTTTACACATTAGAATAAATTTTTTAAATATGACGAATGGTCAAAGTTGATATTAAAAAGTCAATGGTGTCAATAATTTAAAACTGGAGAGAGTACTATATACTATATCCGTTCCAAAATATAAGCAATTCTTGATTTAGATAAAGTCAAAATCTTTTAACTTATACCAATAATATTTAAAAAATTACATAATTTTTAATATAAAAATATATTTTTTTATAAAAATTTATTTAAATATGAATTAAAAAAATATAATTTTTATATGATAAAACATTATTTATTATATGTTATTAATAGCCAAAGTGATAAAAGTTTGACTAGACTAAACCTTGAAATGCTAACGGAGGGAGTAAGAACTCTTAGTTTGGCCCCTCTAATATATTTCTTCTACTAATATTATAAGATGCATCATAAGAATATCGAGTTTTTTTTATTGAATTTTAATGATAAAAAATTGGTTACTAAATATTGATAAATATTGTTCAAGATTTTGTTTTTTATTTGGACATATAGTTTTAGTGACCAATGAGTATGACCATTATTTGCTAAATGTAAGTATTTATTTACTAAAGGTTTCTGTAACTGCTATATAATTTTAGTGGTGATTAATATATACACTTGTTGATCATTATATACATACAGTGACAAGTTTTCTGTCACCAAAGTACGACCAAGTTTTTTTTTGATAAAATTTCTATAGTGAGTAACATCAGACATACAGAGACTAAGTACCTTAGTAAAAAGAAATATTTTTCTTGTACTGATGAAGGGGAATTTTGTTCATTTTGAAAGTTTTGAACCCATTTATCGAACCAAAAAATGATCTATCTCTAGCTAATGTGAGCCCCACGGTGCAAGCTCTGTCAAGTAGCAGCGCGGATGGCATGGTGAAGACAAGAGATATGATCTCATTATACTCTGTCGCTTTGCCTAATTGTGAACCGTAAGAGGCAACACGCTGACATCACATCATCACATCATTGCTACAGAAGATCGCGGCGGCATACATAAGATAAACAGCCTAAACTTAGGATCATCCTCACTGAGATGAAGCAAGCTATGATAGAACGGATTGACCGGTCTCCTTAATTCTGCCACTGGTGATGGCCTATGTTTATCTGTCTTATGCAGTGGGCAGAAAATGGGGCCTCAAGATTTTGGAAGCCCTGCGCCGTTGGGCAGCCTGCCCTTGCTAATCGACGGGGCTGCGCCGAGCGACGAGTGAACGTAGAATACCGCACGCGGGAACGGACGACGAAGACAAAGGAGGCGACTGCTCCGTGGGCGTTGGCTCTACCCAGGGTAAGCCAGCGTTACGTACGACAAAGACAAAGAAGGCGACTGCTCCGTGGCCATCCGGTCGCACGCCGGTTCCTGCCACGTGAGCTTCCATCTCGTGCCGTACATTTACGCTGTGGAACCCTAAAAAGGCTAAAATTTCAAAGGAACTTTAAAACTTACCCTAGGCAATTTTTGTAGAATTCTGGACTCGAATACAATTTTCAAGATATTAATTATACATACTCCATCTGGAAAAATATTGTCGATCCAACACAGTAAAAGAAGCTGTGGTGAGTATAGATGCTAGAAAATAACGCCGCGCCAATGTTGGTGTGGCGATAGGACCTCTGTTATTACTCTTTTTTCATGCTGACAGATTATATCAATATGGAGATGATATATAATTTGATTGGTGCGAGTACAGACAAAGTGCAGTTTGCTTTCAAAATAAAAAAATTAAAGTGCAGATCATACAACAAAAACCAATGCACTGATTAAGCAATGCATAATTAATTCAATTGCTTTCAAAAATATTATGATATCACTTTTGCTTTATCCAAATGTCACTCTTGAACATGTCAAATTGGCCAAAGTCGAAGGTTCTGTGTAAGCATCTTCAATATCTGTTTTCGTGCATCCTCGTCTGCATGTCATCATTTGAGTATCTCCACGTCATCTCTCGTGGCAGATTCTCCCTCTTGGATGCAATTGCATCTATCTCATCTATAAAAATAATCGACGGAGCGGTCCCATATGCCTTCAAACAAGCCTCTGACAGAAGCTCCTGCAAGAATACAAACGTACACACAGTACTTATCAATAAGAAGGAATGATTGTGAAACTATGAATAGAAATTCAGGAGGGGCAATACAGATCCTTGCAGCCATTGATTAACCAAATGCCCGTTGCTTTTCAATTGTGCATCATATCTGAACCTTCAGTACCTATCCAGTACAATAACGATTTCATGATTTGCAGAGCACAAACAGCATGACATAGCCTTGGCATAATTAATCAACCCTGTACTTAAGGAGCTCAACAAGAAAAATATTGAACCAACCCATATAAGGAGAACGAATAATTATCTTAATCCAAGGTTTCGGAAAAACCTTAACTGGTAGGATGATCTGATGGTTCTTTAAACTTAATATCTAGAAACTTTATCAACTCAGATAAGAACCAGTTGAGAAATAAAATAGGAACAAATACAAATAATTCTGTTCATTTTACATAGCTTGGGCCATTCATAGCAAGTGGTAATATGATGCTTTAAACTTAATATCTGAAAAATTGAACTCTACATTGATAAGAACCAGTTGAGAAATAAAACTGCAACTGTTAGTAGTACTTTCCTCATCCTATTTACGATTGTCAGGCAACCAATCCAGTATACCGAAGTTGAAAATATGCGAGGAAAAGGTTCCAGCTAACTGTCATAAGAAGCCTACAACAGTAGGCGCGACATCAATATAAGCATCTCCTGAAAGAGTAGACTAATTGGCCATTGGGTGCAAATGCACATGTGGAGCAAGTGGACCATATGTCTTGTCTACAGAAATGATGTTGTCTACGGCATGCTTGTTTACAGAAATTTCACATAGTACTTGCACTCACATATTACAGTTGTTATTGCTGATGCTAGATCGGGTCAACGCACGGAGAGCACTAGTTCGTGCGGGTCGCAAAGGATCGGATCGGCAATGTCGCCTCCGATCGGTTCGAGAAGGGGTAGGTATCACGATTTTGCTGTGAAGGGTGGCTAGGGTTACAGGCAAATCGCAAAGTGGTAGACAACGCGCTTTCGTGACAAAAAACAACTAGCTTACGAGCAAACTAGCAAAGGCCGTCGAATCACCCGCTCGAGAGAGACCCTGCCTAGGCGTGAGCGTCGCCGAACATGCCCTAAGGCGGCCGGCAGGCCCTAAAATGTCATCTATATGGCTGTGGAGATCAGTGAATGAACAGCATAGCGGGTTGAAGGAGGATTAGGGTTTGGAGAGGTGAAAAGTAAAGGGTACTTAGTAGAATCGATTGGTTTACATCCTCAATCGATCTTAGGCCCCTTTATATAGAGGTGGGGGTAGTCATACCTCGTGGAACCACGGATCTCTTTGATTAGGAAACAAATTAGCTCCGATTTGGTATAAAAACCACCAAAAATAGACTTCGGGTACCGAACACTTCGGTACATTGCTAGAGACTTCGGTGGGCAAAATCCTGCGTCCAGAGAGGGCTTACAGGACACTCCGGTACCGAATACTCCGGCATTTGCCGGACACTCCAGTAGTGACTCAGACTTTTTTTTTGTTAAATCTGTAATTTCCTCATCCGGTCTCCAAACGAGGCGATCCATATATCCGTTTCGATCGTCTCTGGGAGGGCTACGTCATGGAGCATTCAAATCATGGATATGGCTTCATCTTTATATCCTTTTAAGCATTTCTTTTCTTTTTTAGTAGAATTTTGCCAAACTTTTTGAAAATATCTTCCACGTCTTGAAAAACATGTTAGAAAATAATTCTTGCGAAATAATCATTATCGGACAGGATTTTGATATTTTCTACCGTATTCGGTCTATCAAACCGGAGCATTCGGTTCGGAAACCAGAACTTTCGGTCTTCCTAAGATGCAAATTTTGGATGTGAACAGGTATCTATTAAAATCTACTGCTTGAAAAATTTTTTAGTCCATAAAAAAAGTAGGGAGGCTTTCAAATTCGATCATATGACACAAAGACTTGTAATTCCCGAAAACATCAGGGAGTAGGTCAATGCAATGAGAAATAATGCAGTTTACAGAAGTATTAATTACTACCAACATGTTGTATTGAAGCTAAGTCAGTAATCACAGGGGCGAAGCTACGTGGTCCCGTTGGGGTCAGCTGATCCCGATAATTTCCAACCAAATCAGTGAAAATACCCTGTTAATCACCATGTATTAAGCTATCTGATCCCGTTGTCAATCTTTACTGACCTCGGCGAGCTCTCTTGCTAGCTTCGCCTCTGCAATCATCATTTACCTATGATGAAGATGGTTATCCCAGTCAACAGCTTCAAGACAAACAACATCAACCTTGTGAAGCCTAGTTTGCTGTCAGCAAAATTTAGCCGGGGTAACAAATTATGCATTTTGATAGCAGAGATTGGAAGATAAGAGTAAGCTTCACTTACCTCGCTCGAACATCACAGGAAACCTCGCTCGGATGGATGTGAACTGATGGCTTTCTGCTGCTGCAGTGTGGCGTTCTCGCTGTGGTGAACAGTAGTTATGTTCATATAAGCATTTGGCATTCACTACAAGTTCTCTCTTGCTCACTGAACTGAATAGAACACAGGAACAAAGAATCAAAATGAAATCCTAGAACAAAATCTTGTGGGTATTATTACCTGAGTAAAGGTAGCAGTGAGTCCAGACCAGGAGGACATCAAGCATGAGACGACGACGGTTGCTGTGGCGACGAAGGTAGGTGCCGCTGCGGGGGTAGAGTTGGCAATGCTTTCTTAATGAATAGTATAAGGGCTTGTTTGGATCGTTGGAATTGAATTCATTCTTAATTACAATTTAGATATAGATTAATTAAATTAGTATAGTTATATATGAAATATATTTGTATTTTTATTGTTAGATATATAAGGGACATACTTATATGTTGCATTTCTATTGTAGGAAAGTGAGTTGAACAGTGTGCTACAGCTTCATGAACTTTGAAGTCCTCTAAAGAAATGAATTGATTTTGGTGCTTTAATAAACACCATAGGTAACGATTGTGATTGTAGGTACCGCCCCGCTAATTCTACATCACTATGGTGGGCTTCCTCGGTGGATGACAAGGACAACCCTAGAAGAGAAGCTTTCGGGCATCAGAGGACTAAGGCTAAGGACTAGCTAGAGAGTCCATAAGAACGCCAGTACTATTGAGAGGGGTAAGATCATTTGTCTCCTGTCATACAAGTGGTAGAGGGTGTGAATGCTCTTTAGATCCTCAGAAAGCACTAAAGATGGCAGAGGAAGCGAATACGAAGACTAAAGATCAAGTTCAGTCAAAGAATCAGTCACCGGACGGTCCGGTGAGCCAGGACTTCGGAGTCTAGAGAGAGGTGCTCTCTGGAGTTGCTGCAGAGAAGACACCGAACAGTACGGTGTGGCAGTTACCAGACAGTCCGGTGAGGTCAAAGCCGAAGTCCAGAGAAGATGTCTCTAGGAATCCAAAAGTGAAAGTCACTGGACAGTCTGGTGAAGGTATGCACGGGACAGTCCAATGTCCTATGGGATGGATTCCAGAGAGGGTATTTCAATAGCCTAAAGGAGGAAAGGGTCACCGAACAGTTCAGTGGTCCAATCACCGGTCAGTCTGGTGATTACATAAAGCAGTCAGCTTTATGACATCACATCTCAACGGTTGTTTCTGGGCTTAGAGCCTATTTAAACCGTAGAGGGTGATATATTCTAGTGTGCCTACGGTGTGAAAAAGCTAAAGAAAACTTGTGAGAGGCCAAGGGACACCACCAAGAGAGTACATTGCAAGATTGAAGATCTTTGGTGCTCGTAGGAGAGTGATAGGGAGCATTCAAGCACTTATAGAGCTTGTAGGGCTTGAAAGGAGTGATCTTTGCCTATTACTCTTGGTGTGGACAGCCTAGACCAGTTAAGAGTCGGTGATTGAGCTTCTAAGGAGATTGTAGAAGAAATCGCCAAGTTTGTACACGGTTTCGAGTCCCTCGCTCAAAAGGGACACCAAGAGAGAGTGCTCGAGCCTTGAAAGCTTGTTTTAGCGCTTGGTATTGTGTGCGACAGTCGGACCACCGGTGACTTCACTTCTAGAGTGAAGCATACTCTTATGAGCAATATTCAGGGAATGACGAAAGGAACAAAGACTCCGACGGGAGTGGTTAAACGACGATTAGGGGAAGGCACCTACCTCTGAGCCCTCGGTAAAAAATCACTGAGCACTCTCTATCTCACTCTCTTTACTTACCGCATTTACTTACTGTTGAGTAGCGTGATAGGTTGTTCTTTGATTCCTCTTGGTGGCTATCATGCTAGTGCTTGCTTGTTGTTATTATCATTTCACTAGCATTATTAGGTGTCTTGGACTCCTAGACATGCATAGGTTTGCTTCCGTTGCGATCGAGTCTTATAATTTACGTTCGTGGCAAAATTAGTACTATAAATCCACCAATTCAACCCCTTTTCGGTGCCATTGATCCTTACAAGTGGTATCAGAGCCAAGTGCTCATTTTCAAGCTTCACCACCTTGAGTAAGGATGCTAAACGGGATGGAGACTCCACTCGTATTTGATAGGGACGATTACTCGTATTAGAAGGCTCGCATGCAAGCCTACTTAGAGTTAATTGATAGAAAAACGTGACATGTGACTAAGAATTCTACGAATGAGAATAAGAGACTTGATTACATTTTCATTAAATTCAATGCTAAGGCCAATAATACTATGTTTGAATGCATATCTAAAAATGTCTTCTCTATGATCAATGCATCATCTACCACACATGAAATTTGGATACAATTGTAAAACATTTATGAGGGCTCCTCAGAGGATAAGGAAGAGTGTTATTATGTTCTCAAGAACAAATATGATTCCATCACCATGCTACCACATGAAAAGCTAATGATGTTTATTCTCGCTTGCACGTAGTGGTGGAGGAGATCAACGTTTTGAGCTTCATGAACAAAATTGATGATATTGAGGTCATGAGGAAGCTCTTTAAGATGTTGCCGCCAAGCTACAACTCCATCGTCATGTGTACCTTCCAAGCCAACTTGGCTACTCTCTCCATTGACGTTATGCTTGGCATGCTCACAGCATATGAATGATATATGTTGGGCACCTCCACCGACTCTCAATTGCCCAAAAATCCTGCCCTTCAAGTTGAAAAATCTCCCAATGGCAAAAGAAGATGAGAACGAGGAAAGTGACAATGAGGATCTTGCGCTCTTGATGATGAAGCTATTTCGTAACGAAAGACCCTCTTCTTCCAAGAGAAACTCCGAGTGCTTCAATTGTGGCAAGAAAGGTCATTTTGCAAAAGAGTATCCCAAGCACAAAAAGGAGAGCAAGAAGAAAGCCTCTAGTGAGAGTGAAGATTAAGACCGCCAGCCAAAGAGGACGTTTAAAAAGAAATTCTTTATCAAAAAGGAGAGCAAGAGCAAGGAGTCCCCGCATGTAGCTTACATTGTTGGTGAGTGGCTCACTGAGGATGACGATTCAGACTCTTAATCTTCTAGTGAAGAAGAGCTCGTGGGTATTGCCATGACAAGCTCCGCCAATGAGCTATGACCACCTTCACTTTGCTGGATGGCTCGATGTTGTGAGGACTATATGGATGAGGATTATGATCTTGATGAAGAAGAGGAGGACTATGATGATGAAAATGATGGACCGAGTTATAATGATCTAGTCCTCTTTCTTGAGAAGGCCAACAAGACCATCATCAAGAAGACTAAGAAGATTGAGGTGGTGACCAAAGAGCTGAAGTAGTGGTATTCCGAGTTTGAGAGCTTGAAGGATCTCAATGCACTCAAGCATTCTCATGGTGTTCTACGTTAGTCTTATGAGGCTCTCAAAGAGAAGCACGTAGAGCTAAGTAAGAAGCATGAGGCATTGGTGCGCTCCCATGAAGTTCTTGATCTTAACTCTCTTTAACTCTCCTAAGCACTTAAATAAAGTTTCTACTTATTGTGATCTAACCCTTTTAAAGGAGAGTACTACTCTTGAGCCATTTATTTTGAAGAAATAAACGAATCTCAAGAAGGAGGGAGAGATCGTGATGGATGCATTCGAGCCGCTCACTAGAGGAAGGCAAATTCAAAAGGAAATTCTAAGCAAGAACCTCATCAACAACCACAATCACAAGGGCTTTGGATCATATCCTTCCTCTATCAATATCATTGACAACCAAGATGAGATCTCCGAATGGATAGTCCCGCTCATGCCGAATGACTACTGTTGTGATAAGTGTTGCCTTGATGGTCACCGCTCCAAGCATTGTCCCAAGGTGAGCGTGCCTAAAATTATGCCTAACACTAACCTTTGCTATGAGGATGTGCACTACAAGCTTTTTAGAGACAAGGATGAAAAAGTGAAGGCCAAGCCACTCGGACCACCAAATGATAAACAGATAATGAAGAAGATATGGATCCCTAAGGTGATCGTGGACCGAGAGAGGAAGCCTAAACTCTCTTGGGTTCCCAAGAAGAAGTTAAGGGTCCTAGATGGTGAACCGTGAAGCGAATTGAAGATTCGTAAAGTGCGCCACATGTTGATCGAGCTTCAACGGTAATCTACTCTTCAAGGAGGTTATTCTTGTACATAGTAGAATAGATTTCTTGTTTGGTCTTGCATGGTAGTTAGGACTCCTCTGTGGACTAGACGTTTGCAATATCATGCATCATGTGTAAAAACATAAAAGAAAAGAACAAAAAATAAGATCGGTGCCTAACCACTTTGAGATATCCATATGCATGGTTGAAGAGCTTGAAAAGATGGTTTGGCTATCTCAAGGCAAAGCGGCGGGCATATGATGAATAATCTTGAGAGGAGTCAAAATTGGCACCGAATAGGTTTCTTTATGCAATGTCTTTAATTTACTTGCATCTACATGGCATGCTTTAAATTCTCTTGCTTTAGCTAGCTTGTTTGCATGCACTGCATATAGGAACCACGGAGGAGGCGTGTTACTCTAATGCAGAAAGTGACTACACTGTCCATATGGATTTACAAACTCCACAAAGAGTAACCAAAGCAATTGTTGAGCTTCATGCCCATTGAACCGTGTGCTTAACAGTCTCTAACATCTATTTACGTGGATTATGAACTAAGGTTCATACATTTCCTTTTTGGAGCCTCCTTCTCACTTTGGTTTTTATAGCTCAATCTTAATTGCAATTTGCGAAAATGCTAAACTTTTCGTGAGTTATCTATTTGCAAAGAAGTGTTTGAGAGTTCTCTTTCTAGACAAGTGTGGTGTTTATTTGGTTCTTTGATGAAGACACTTGAAGTCTAAAAAAAATTCCTTGGTTATGCAATTCATTGAGGTCACCGGATAGTCCGGTGCCTTCACTGGACAGTCCAGTGATTGTATCTTTTGAACTGAGTGACACGCTGATTTGAACAGTCACCGGACATTCCGTCGGATTCATCGGACAGAACGGTGATTAGAAGATGCAGTGGATGCTTCTCTGGAATCGGCTCTCGACTGACACCGGACAGTCCAGACTTTTTCAGTCACCGGACAATATTTTGAGATCGGACAGTTTGGTGATCAGCAGTTTTGGCAAGATCTCGGCCGTTATTTTTCCTTGGTTTAATCCTAGCCGTTGATCTGTTTTTAACTACCTGCACGTGTTTCCTTCATCGATATTCCAACACTGCTTGCGGTTCTTTCAAACCGACTGCCTTACCGACGACGATCACTACCGCCGTGCACCGCCCAGTGCTGTCCCCTCCCTTGCGCCGCCAACCTCCGGCCACTGCCGTGCTTCTGCACCATGTCCTAGCTGTCGCACAGCTTTGCCTCGCCGCGCTGCAGCCGCCGCCACCGCCTGTGCCCTAGCAATGCCGCCGCCTCAGAGCTTGCGCCGCTGCGCGCCGCCTCGTCGTCGCCGTGCTTTGCACAGCCTCTCAGCACACCAGAGCGCGCCGCCCCTGCTTAGATTGCTTCGCCATGTGCTTGCTTAGCCGTCATCCTCGTTCCACCAAAACCCTCGCGGGGTTTTAGTTTTGAGGTGATTAGTTGATCTTTCGGTGATTTCTTCGGTGGTTTCTAGCTATATTCCTTGGGGTATTAAGTTCTATCACTTCCATTTCATCAAAAATGTCCCGCATGCCTTGTGTGTTAATTAATTGCAAAATTTGGTATAATTGCTTAAAGGTCTCACCTTTAATTGCCAATTGACGTGATTAGTTGACAAATTCCTGTACTTAGTGCCATATTGAGGTCATATCTTGCATATTTTGATACGGCATTGAGTCTCCTGTCGCTAGTCTCACAATTTAGATGCGTTGCTATTATAAAAATTGTGGCATTAGTGTGTCAATATCACCGTTGTGCTTATTTACTTTATTTGATTAGTGATATGTCCTTGATCCCACCACTAGGACTTCATTTTGAGTCGCCCACCTTTTGTGCTTACAACCTATATTTTATTCCTATATAGTGCAGTGACAGTTGGGAAGTGGATCAGGTCAGAGGACAAAGGCAGAATTTAGTGGTTTCTGTGGTAGTCCAGAATCTCTTGGACGGGTTAAGAGCTAAGCTCTTAATTAATCCTATTTTGTTGAGTCAGCTGAGCAGTTATTCTTGCAGTTGATCTTTCAGAGTCAGTTGACAGGATGGGCAGAGAGAGACCAACTTCAGAGGAGAAGGGGAAGGGCAAGGCAGTCGAACAGGAGACAAAGAAGAAAAAACAGAGGATTGGTGACCCTGAGTGGGACCGTGCACTTGCAGCAGCAGATGTGGACGTACCTCCACGTAGGAGGTCAAGAACTTTGAGGATAGGAGGAGAGTGGCGACCACTCCTCTTGTAGCAGAGGTGTAGCCGTGGAGAGCTCTTACCAGTAGGCAGTCGAGAACCACAGAGGGAAAGGCAGCCCAATGGAGTTCACAGCAGAGGACACAGAGGTGCCCTCATCAGAGGACTGGGGTCTGCGAGGTATGCACTGCTAGAGCCGAGAGGGCTCGCTGGGCCAAGGGCAGGATTGTAGAGGTTGAGGTTGACTTGCTGAATCTGAAGGGCCCGACCATCAAAGCCAAGATTAGAGTTGATTTCACTGCTTGGGTCCTCACTGGCAGACATGCACATGCTGCTCAGTTTTGGACAGTTCTCCAGCGGAGGATATTTGAGGCCTACAGGAGGTAGCTTGCCACTAAGAGTAAGAGCTCAATGTTTGCAGCACACCATCACTGTTCTTTAGAGACACTGAACAAAGGAGCTAGGGTTGACATGGAGGGGCACATCTCATATCTTTTTTGGACTTTCAGAGTTATTCACCCAGCCCTTGAGGTATAGTGGGGAGATTGTGCTAGAGTTCTATGCCTCACTATGGATCTCCCCCGACCGCTCTTACTTTTGTTTTATGTATCGAGGGAAGCCACACAGATTCGAGAGGACCGTTGTCTTGACTGCACTTGAGTTTGTATCTACAGAGACTCAGATCCATGCACTGGCCCATCCAGACTTCACACCACCTAAAGCTTCAAAGACCTTGGGAAAAAATCACTGAGCACTCTCTATCTCACTCTTTTTACTTACCGTTGAGTAGTGTGATAGGTTGTTCTTTGATACCTTTTGGTGGTTATCGTGCTAGTGCTTACTTGTTATTATCGTTTCACTAGCATTGTTAGAGATCTTGGCCTACTAGAGTTGCATAGGTTTGCTTCTGTTGCGATCGAGTCTTATAGTTTAAGTTCGTAGCGAAATTAGTGCTATAAGTCCACCGATTCAACTTTTTTCTCGGTGTCCACGATCTTTACATGCTATAAGTTAGAGAATATAATTATAGCATAATGATTTAAAGAATTCATTTTCGTCTCCCACCCTATGAATTTGAGATAAACTTATTTGTGAGCTTGGAAAAGTCGTGGAATATCAAATTCAAAGCCAAATAAGCTAAACTATTGTGTAGATTTCAATTCCTCCAAAATGAAGAGATCCAAACGGCCCCTAATGGTTTTTTGACATTTTTTGAAAGTTTTGAATGTTTGGTGGTGAAAGTCGTAAATTGTTCTAGCTGGAAAAGTTAATTGTTTTAATAGTCAAATCATTGCCTAATAATAAAAAATAAAATAGGAGTGAGAAAGAAGGAAAAATTAAAAAATTGAAATAAATAAAATATAATAAAGTAAAATTATAAACCAAAAAGAAGAAAAGATATACATAAAAAACAAATAAACAGAAAATAGGAAACGTGTCATGGGATGTAGAAAACTTAAAAAAATGTGTATTGGGCCGGGGAAAAAAGAAAAGGCCCATTTAAGGAGGGTGTCTGGAATTTACCCTATGCGGAGTGGAATTTTTTACAAATTTCCTTTGGATAGACATAGCAATGATTAGATTTAATAAAACAAGATTATTCACATACAAGTAATCGAACCACAGTTTGGACCGGGACAGTATTCAGGTGCAGATAGATTCAATAGAACAAAGTTGAGAAATATCATAACAAGTGATCGTACGTCGAACCGAACTAAAATTATCGATCAAATGCCGATAGATAATGCAATCTAACCGTCAATTAGGTGGCAAGCGAAAAGGAACATAATCTAGTCTAAACATAACTCAAGCAGCCAATACTAGGGCCCTGCATACGGCTGCTACGCATCTCCATCTCTGACTCCATGTCCATCTTCATCTCCACCTTTTAAAAAGTACAGTCAGTTGTTTTCTAGATGTGCATAGAACTTGGTCCCTCAAAGATCCCTCAAAAAGTAATTATACAACGTGCACACATGTAATTACACACAGATTTATTCACGTTCTCAAATTTAACAGAAGATAAAACTTTGTAAACACATCTTTCAAATTTAATGGCTGAGTTGTTTTGAATCTCCCAAAAAATAGGCCCACATATTTTTATTGTTTTATTTTTTAATTGTTTATGTGGTAGAGATTTGATTACAATTTTTTTCCAAGAAAGTAACAAGCTGCAAACATAGGAAAATAAATCTGTTATCTACTACTATGACATAATCGATGTGTTAACATTTTATGACTATTGTTCCCAAAAAAAACAATTTATGACTATTGTAATCTGTCGGGATCATGTACCCTGCTTGTGGCCCCAGGATTGACACGGAAGCCCAGTGAAGGTTTTAGGCCCATGGGCTGAAACTACTACTCATCGAAGATTTCATCATGCAAAAGTCCAGATAACTAGCCCGACCCCCCAAGGGTCGGGACTACTCGAAGAGTTGGCCGTGTTGTCCGAGGGTCCAGGCTGATTGACAGTGGGACCTGTCCGGACGATTGATGGGAGCCGCCTTATGCGTCAGACCCCAAGGGTCGGCCACTGCCTCAACGACCAATCCCTGACAAACACATAGATTCTTGACATTGTACAACGGTAGGTAAAGCAACCTCACAGGAGGTAAATAGAGCCAGCAAAAGTGAAAACCAATCTAACGGGCGGTAAAGCTAATAGCTAAGTAACCTTTGTCTCCCAGCGTTGTACAGAGGACGATCGAAGGACATCGACAAACTGTTCTGGTGCCAGCGGGTGCCAGAGGATCAACTTCATAGAAGACCGCAGCCCCATTTGTCAGGGGGCCGCACGATTTTATAGGCGCTAAGGCTTGTAACCCCCCTATCTGACCCCTATGTAAAAGGGGCACCGGGGGCCATAGACGACAAGATTCAACGAGTTTACAAGTTCTAGCACACACGTACCAGCTACACGTGCTGGGGTTCTTGCTTGAGCCAAAGCCCTTCTGCCATTGTAACCCTGTTACGAGCCTATACAATCCACTCACTCCCTGCACGTAGGGTATTACACCTTCAAAGTGGTCCAAACTAGGTTAAACATTGAGTTATCCATAGATTATGCCACATTGATACGAAGAGCGCACCTAATCCCTCTCCAAATACATAAATTCTATTGTGCCGGTGGTCAGAACACCGATAGTTGGCGCACCAGGAAAGGGGATTTTTCATTGTGCCGGTCGATGGCTTCGATTTACGCTCTATTGGGAGAGACTTCGATCTCTCACCTTCATTTTGGGAGCTTCATGGTTGCTGTCACTCGTGACGGTCAATTGTGGCGCATCCCCGTCTTCACCGCTGGCCAGGCCTTTCGCTTTGGGAGCCTGGATTTCGTTGCTGATCAAGGCGGCAAGCTTCGTCTTCAAGTCCCGCGCAAGAAGCGCGCGACCTGCCACCGTCGAGCTCATACGGTGCTACGTCATGACGCGGCATGGGAGTGCTTCATGTTGCAGGTTCCTAAGGCAAGCCTCCGAACGACGACACGTCTCCACGTCATCAAGCGCTCTCCATCATCGAGTAGCAATAGATTATGGACGGTGGCACGTCCGCCTTTGACAGCAGAATCAAGAATTTGGTGGCGGCGTCCTACGTCCTCGAGGAAGCCGTCAACCCTGACAATCCCATGCTCAAAGAGACCCACGACCGTTTACGTGTCTACCTCCACGGTGCACTTCAGCAACAAGAACCATTGCTGCAGCCACTACAGTCGAAGGTCAGCAGCAGCCAACGACCACATGCCGACAAGCGAAGCCCGGCCCTCGGCAGCCACGGCGGTCTCGCCGGCTGGATCCATTCGTCAACGCCTCGGGCAATACCACGGCACGCCACACTATCGACGCCAGAAGGCAGGCCAGGAGCAAGTGTTACACCGAGTTCAGGCAGGAACGAACTTCTGACCATTGCGACCGACAACACAATTATGACAACCCTGGAGCCATAGCCCGGCCGAGGTCGGGCCCCAGGCTTTCGGCACGGAGATCCAAATACCAAGATTCCTGCAATGATTACGTACGCCGTCCAGCATCATCAGGTATGGTGGTGAAACCAACCCGACCCACTAGCTCAAAGACTACCGCCTTGCTTGCAGAGCAAACGGCACAGACGAAATGTTCGCCATCCAGTACCTGCCACTCTTCTTGTTTGACTCGGCTGGGGGTGGCTCGAGCACCTTCCCAATGACTGCATCCGTGACTGGTCTGACCTTTGGTGAATCTTTGTCAGCAACTTCTATGGGACCTACACTCGCCCAGGTAACTTCTGAGATCTTAATAATTGCAAGCAGAAGTCAGACGAGTCGCTTCGGGACTACATCCAGTGCTTTTCACGCAAATGCAACTAGCTACCCGACGTGAGCGATGTCGATATCATCAATGCCTTCATCTGCGGCACGACCTCTAAGGCGCTCATCCACAAGCTGGGGTGCAAAAAGCCCCGCATGGCCCGTGCCCTCCTCGACATCACCACTGCTTTCGCCACGAGGGCGAAGGCTGTCCAAGCCAACTTCGATCGAGATCAACGCAAGGACAAAGAGAAGTCCAAGCCCAATCAAGCCTGACGACCGCTCCCACCGGTCCGGGGGTGGGTCAAGTAGCAAGAGGCCCAAGAAGAGCAAGTAGCATGACGACGAGTTCGTGGGCGTCTCCGAACGACAGCCCTGACCTTAAGCAAGGAAGCTGGCTGACCACAACAACCACTTCGAGAAATTGCTCGACAAGCCCTGCACCAACCATTCGACCCCTGTAAAGCACACGCTTAGGGACTGCTACATGATGAAGTAGTTTTTCAGAGGTAACTTTCGTCCTGACTCCCGTCAGCCTCCCCGCCCCGACCCTCCTGCGAAGGACGCAGAGGGCAACACCGACATTGCTTTCCCCGAGCCGAAGGACTGCCTCATGATCTTCGGTGTGTCTGTGGCCTACGAATCTCGGCGCCACCAAAAGCAAACCTGGCGAGAAGTCAACATCGCCAACCCCACCATCCCGACCTACCTCAAGTGGTCGAAGGCACCCATCACCTTCAACAGGTCTGACCACCCTGACCACGTACCCTAGCAGAGGCGTCTTCCTCTGGTGCTCAACCCCATCATCAGGACCATGAGCCTCTCCAAGGTCTTCATGGATGATGGTTGCGCCCTTAATATCCTCTGCAACGACACCTTCAAGGCCATAATGCTCTCGGAGTCCGACACTTGTGCGAGCCATGCTTCCTTCCACGGAGTCATCCCTAGGGATTGAGCTGTAACCTAGGGACTGCTCACCCTCTCGGTTCCTTCCGGCGACCGTGACAACTTTAGAACCGAGAAGCTCACCTTCGAGGTGGTGGACTTCATCGGCACGTACCATGCCATTCTCAGCCAGCCCTGCTTCGTCAAGTTCATAGTCATCCCCAACTATGTCTACCTCAGGCTGAAGATGTCGGGGCCCAAAGGCGTCATCACCATGGCGTCACGCTTCAAGCACGCACTCACCTACGAGCAATAAAACTTTGAGCTGGCCGTCGCCCTCTCGGGATCAGCCGAACTTGAAGAGATTCGCAAGACCAAGGGGGTCAGCTTTGGCCCTCGACTCGAAGCCTTCAACCTCTATATTCTTCGAACCCACCAACAACTCCAAGGAGAACATCCTCGACCCCTCCGATCTGACTAAGAAGGCCAGGGTCGAGACGACGCTCTCCGACAAATAGAAAAATGCGCTCATCGACTTCCTCGTCCAAAATCAGGACGTCTTCTCCTGGGCACCCTCTGACATGTCAGGCATCCCGAAGGAGGTTGCTGAGCACTTCCTGAACATCTTTCTCGGATCTCGATCGGTGAAGCAACGACTCCGACGTTTCGATGACGAGAAGCGTCGGACCATCGGAAAAGAGATCACCAAGCTGCTGGATGCTGAGTTCATCAAGGATGATGAGGGCATCCCCTCATTATATACACACAACACTCCACCTAATATAGCCCGTGCACAATAATTGAATTTAGAGGTGAGCTCGTTTCCAATCACATGTTTTCTTTTGAGAATAGATGGCTATCTAATGATTTTATCATGATTAGAAACATTGGCAAAGATCAAGAGAAGCATGGAGAAGGAATTGTAGATGCTCAAGACCAGCAAGACATGTTTCACTACAGAGGAGACTCAATCCAACTTGGAGTCGAGTTGCTCTCGTGTTACAGGAGCAGTCTGCACTAAAACGGACGTCTAGGTCGCATACAGGATCTGTTTTAGACGTTCTAGATATGAATGCAAAGCTAAGAAGATAATCTTTCCAACAGCTCTGGTTTCACCTACAAATTTGATCGGAGTAATTAGAAAACATATAAACAAGAATCAATCTAGAATCTGCCCTCGTGCTACGACACTATCTTTTGGCCTTTAGGCCGTGTATCTTTCTAAGGTCTATTAGTGTTAAGGTATCCCCTAAGGTCGTCCCAAACTCTATATAATCAGTAGCCATTATTATTAGGGTTATGGTTTTGATTAGTTTTTAATCTGTTATCAAACAGTTTAGCCGCTTGCCGATTTGTTGGATTCCAATTTCGTGATTTAATTCAGATTTTGTAATTGAGTTGTGTTTTTCCTTTTTCTTGCTTGTGTTCTTCGATTTGCAAGCTAGGATAAGGCTTCTTGGCGAGGTCAATCGTGTGCGCACGGTTGATAACCAGAGGAGAAGTGATGCTGCGATTGCGGGGTTCGAGTGTTGACTTGAGGCTGGATCGATTTTGTATCGCATCTCCACCAAATAGAGAGTTACCATGATCTGACGGATGATCAAGAACTACGTACACATCAAGTGGTATCAGAGCTTCAGGTATACCGTCAGGTTCACATATATCCTTATCAAATTTGCGTTCATCCTATCGTCGACAAAAAGGCCGCAACACAAAAAAATAGTAGATTGTTAGGTGTTCCCCTATCCAAGCCGTGTTTAGCCTTTGCATAGTTTTATTTTAGAATTCGTAGTGTTAAGTTTGTGTCCTTAGTTTATGTTTTGGTGGCTGGATTTTGAAATCTTTTTGTATCTAGCTCTTTTTCTTTATCATTCATCGCTTGCATGGTTCATATCTGTTACCGTCTTACTTTTGTTATTTGTTCCCTTTGTATCAAAATTTTATCGCACCCATCCACCCCATATTTTTACCAAAAATAGATCCATCCTTCATAGATCTACCTCTCCATAATTATCCGCTGCTCAATCATCCACAAAATCGCTACCGGACTGCGTTTCACACCCTCTAAAAAATGTATCTCGGACATCCTTCAGTAAAACGGGCATAACTTTTGCATATGAACTCGAAATCAGGCACATTTTTTTCAAATTCTCAGAACAAAAAGACGCATCTGGCTCTTCCCATCGTCATCAGGGGTCGAAAAAAGCCAAATTCCCTTTGAAAGTTGACTTTTGTGAATTTATAAGATTTTACGTGCAATTTCAGACACCTTCATGATTTTTCACATAACACATCCTTCATTGGATCGGTCTGACACTTCTTGGTGTTCATGTTTTTATGTCTCTGAAAAAGAAAAAAAAGTGAAATTTCAAAAGAAAAGTAAAAAAATGACTTCATCGAGGTGACATCATTGTCTTGTGCTATATCATGCTGATTGCTGATCTTTGAAGCTGCATCTATTGCTGATCTTTATGTCTTATCATTATTCGCATCTAGATTTTTCTTAAGATTCGATCAGCAACTAGAATTACATACTTAGAAACACTTATTTAGCATTATTATCTGTTATAGAATTATGTTCCACTGACCATTATTTCAGCCCTTCAAGCTTCACATATCCACCTCGGATCAGCACTGCATTTGACCCTGCAATTGTGAAATTACGACTCCCTAGTCTTTTCTGCTACCAGTTGTACCATCTTTTGCCTTGCATTAGTAAGAACCGTGTAAGAACTTGATAAATCGTTTCTTTTTGCAGATCTGCCACCACAGTTCTCACATCATAGTCGTGTAGGGATAATATCCTGCTGAAATTGTACAAGCTGATAGGGATAGACTTGCTAATGAGAGAAAGAACATCCTCCTACATCTAAAAATCAGCAAGGTATAAATTTGAAAAGTCCTTTAATGCTTGCAATAAAATCTGATCTTCTTGAAATTTATGATGAACATGCTTCACGTTATACTCTGACATGCAACGATGCATCGGATCTTGGTTCTTCTTTGCATGCCCCTGTTGCTAACCTTTTTCAGGAGTATCATGATGATTTTCCACCTGAGGTACCTCCAAGACTGCCACTCATTGGAGGGATTGAGCACCAGATTGACTTGATTCTTAGAGCGAATAAGAATTGGCTCACGCCCTCAACACAATGGGGTTACATCAAAGAAGAACATGAGCTTGAGTCGAGGACGACTCCGATTCAAGAGGGGGAAGATCAATTGAATTTAGAGGTGAGTTCGTTCTCAACTATATGTTTTTCTTCCTTTGAAAATAGATGGCTATCTAATAATTTTATCATGATTAGGAACATTGAAGAGAATCAAGAAGCAAGGAGAAGGACTTGGAGATGCTCAAGATTAGCAAGGCAAATTTGACCCCGGAGGAGATTCAATCCAACTCGGTTGTGTTCCAGAGCAACGTGTGCAGCGCAGGCTTCAGCACGCATCGCACTCGCCCTTCCTTAGGTCTGCCCCTTTTCATTGTGACATTGTGTGGTCAACGTCCTGGTGGTCCTACTGATTAGTAGCTTCATCTCCATCACATCCGGTTGTGTTTCAGAGCAACAGGAGCAAGAGATAGGAAGAAAGGGCAACTTGCTGCTGCATCCTGTTGCTGCTGCTCATGATCTTGCTTGCTGCTGCTCTTGATCTTGTTTTCTGGCCTACTGCTGGCTTGGATTCCATGGAGACCAGGTAGGGACAAGCAACACATAAAATTGATAATACTTGCTGCAGGGTTAATCTCTATGTGTGTCAAGAAAATGGTTGGTGTTTCTCTTGTTTGTTTCATTTGGATAGCTGCTGATTTTCAGAAACTTCGATTACTGGTTACAAGTCTTTAAAAACGTAGCTGCACCTTTTGACACTGTGCATCATCTCAATTACTAGATTTAGACCCTATTGAAAGTTACCGAGACATTTGGCATTTCTTCCCTTCTCTATTTTTGACTTTGATTATGGAATGCTTTAGTTAAGAGTTGATGTTTGCACTAAAATAATAAGTTTTAAGCTTTAATTTTTTATGTTTTCTCCTTAGACTGCAGCTTTTTTTTTATCTATAATCAGTTATTGTACTCTATCACCAAACAATTAATTGTGGTGTGTTCATAGGTAAAATCATTTTGGAAGCTATAATTCTTAGAGTAGTGATGCTGCTCAGTTTGAATGCTTCTACTTTTTGGGTTGCAAGCAAAGGCTATGACTTCAACTTCCTTGGTCTCTTCCTGTTCGGAACTCTCACGGTGCTTCTTGTATTCTCCTAAGTCCAAGTTGGACTCTTGCTATCTCATTTTCCATAACTTTGTTTTCCTGAGATCTTTTATTATTTATGTTGATGCATATCACTTATTAGTATTTTTCTGCTGCACATATCTTTTTCCCACTGTCCATGGGCACACTCTTGCCTGTTTCACATTAGAAATAATACAATTTATTTTGACGGAACACACTAGAAACCAGAGGATGCAGAAAGATACAAGGTAGCGATTCAATTTTTTTTCCTTGTATGAATCATAGAGAACTAGCTACCTTTTGTATATTTTAGTTGTTCTACAGTAATATAATCCTGATGAGACTTAGCTACTCCCTCCGTTCTTTAATTGATGTCGCCGTTGACTTCTAAATTTAACTTTCACCATTCATCATATTAAAAAATTGATAAATTTTATATATTTTTATATAATTTTATTTATCATTTGAGTTTTTTGAATCATTTGAGTTAATTGACAGCACGACATAGTGCCGAACACTCCGGTGGGCTTTATGCCCCAACTCAAGAAGGCTTGTCGGACAGTCCGCCACGGTGCTAGACACTCCGGTGGGCTAAAAGCCCAAACCCGTGAGGGCCTGTCACTATGCCGGACACTCCGGGGGGTCAGGTGCCCCAAACCAAAGAAGGTTTACCGGACTCTCCGGCAATGTGTCGGACACTCCGGTGACTCGACAATTTTTGAGTGTCAACAGCGACATTAATTTAGGGAGAGAGTATGTACTAACCAGCCGAGCCTCTCCCTTGCTCTGATTCTGAGGTGAAGGTTATTCGTTTCTTTCAATTTCATTACTAGGAACGACTTTCTATTATTTTCATGTGATGCCAGCTCAGTTTGCAGGCTAGATAAATTGAAATGCTTATACCGTATATTTGGATAGTCTTTCTTACCCTACTGAATGACTCTGTGGGCATTGGATTTTTAACTGAATGTCTGCTAAGAAAAGAATTCAAAGAGGCATAGAAAATGAGTACCTTCTATGCGGCTTTTCTTCTGTCAAATATTCAGGACTTGATGTATCAGTTGTACAGCTATAGTCTGTATACTTATATTGTATATATTTTTTAGCCTTTGAAAGTTCATATTTTCTCCAAATTAATTAAGACAATATGTTACCATAGATTACACAAATATGAGTGCATACTTTTCATTTGAAATATTCTAATCAAAACAAATTAATTGGAAGGGGCTTATTAAACATATAACTACAAGAGAAGCGCGGCAACGCCATGCTGTATTTCTAGTAGTACTCCTAAGTATGCACAAGATGCCTCTACTGATGTCTCTAAAAGAAAATCATTTTTAACTTGTCGTAAAAGAGTGCCTCTATGTTCAGTATATATAGAAAACTTATGAATGCCTCAAAAGGATGCTTCTATCGTTCATAAAGGAACTTTTTTTTCTTTCAAAAAACTCTCAAATTTACCTCTATAAAGATATATAAAGACAAATTAGAAAATACCTATAGCAAAGTGTCTCTACAAGGCAGCACTCCTGTACTTCATTATGATGAAACCTAGACAAATCTTACATAAGTAGACTTTGCACGCTCGGGCCTCTAATATTGTTCTTGTCCCTCTTGGTGCCGGCAAGTGTAACGTCATCGTCTACGGGCTGGCCAGCCAAGGCCATATGAAATTGCCGTCTAGAAGAATTGGGGACCACGCTGTGGAAGACTGTTGTCTGATGTCTCATGGCCCTCCTTGCATCTCTAATCATATCGTAACTTTCAAACTTTGCTTTCACTGAATGCTCTCCTGAACAAATGAACACGTGAGATCTTGAGCTTTAACTCGAGCTAGGGAGAAAAAACAACGACCAAGCAAGAAGGACCAAGAGGAGGCACTTACAAAATCACAAAATTAACGGCCTGTAAAAACAACCGATCGAAATTTCACTAATGGAATTGACAAGTTCCCTTAGGGCTCGTTTGGATCTTTAGAATTGAATTTATTCTAAAAATTACAATTTAGACATAGATTACTTAAGCTAATATAGTTGTATATGAAATATTTGTATATTTATTATTAGCCATACAAGTAACATACTTATATATTGTACTTCTATTATAGAAAAGTGAGTTGAAGAGTGTGCTATAAGTTGAAAAATAGAATTATAGCATAATAATTTATAGAATCCATTTCCATCTCCCACCCTATGAATTTGAGAGTCTTATTTGTGAACTTGAGAAGGTTGTGAAATGTCAAATTCCAAGCCAAATAGCCTAATCCATTATGTAAATTTCAATTCCTTCAAAATAAAGGGATCTAAATGACCCCTTAGAAAACTCATTCTTCCTTAGAGTCTATTTCATGCCCTAGGGCAAGATTATTTCCTTAGGGTAGATTAGAAAACCGTAGTGAAAAGATTCTTTTTCCTACGGTTTCACTTGGGCCCTAGGGAAATCTAAAACATTGCTTAGGGTATTCATCTTTCCTAGGGAAATAAGTCACCCGCGTCCCAGATCAAAATTTTCTAATTCCCTCTCCTCTCTCCCCTCTTAAATCTCTTCCTCTCCTGCCCCCATCGCCATCTCCCTTCTCTCTCTATCTCTCTCTCACTCACACACACACACATGGGCCGGCGGTGCGGCAACAACAGGAGCGCAGCTGGCGGCAACAACGGGCGCAAGGCGGGCCACAACAGGGGGCAATAGGAATGCTGCAGGAGCGGTGGTGGGGGTCGCAACGTAGAGGGAGGCGGCCATGGCTGCAGGCGGGGGCGGCGGCAAGTGGCTGAAGCAGTCCAGCTGGGGTGGTGGCAGGGGGAGTCGAGTGTGAAGTGAGCCGGCAGGAGTGGCAGCGGTCTTCAGTGCAGAGGGCGGTGACAGACAGGGGTGGCAGCAAGCACTGCAGTGGGCCAGCGAGGATGGAGGCAGGCGGGGGCGTCGAGCAGCGACAGCGAGCGAGCAAGATGGCGGAGACGGTGCGGTGAGCAGCTGCAGCGGGTCGGTAGGGGCGTCAAGCGGCAGCGGTGAGCAGGCAGGGTGGCGCAGACGGTGGCGGCGAGTGGCTACAGCGGGCTCGCAAAGCGAGCGACGGTCTGGGTGCGGCGGCGACTGGCCGGGCGGCGGCCAAGGGGCGTCAGTGAGCTAGCATGGTGGCGGGCACAGGAATCAGCCAAAAAGCGATGTGGGCTGTGGGGCCTATGCTCCTTTTTTTTTAACTAGGCCCACAAACTTTCTCTAGGAATAAGTTTTCTGGGAAATAATCTTTCTCTATGGTGTCTTTCCCATCAACCTTTTTTCCTAAAAATCTTTTTATAGGGCATTTCCTACAGAAATAGTTTCCCTAGGATTTTTTTTAGCTTGTCAGGTTTTCATCTCTAGGGAAACCTGTTGATTCTACTAGTAGTGTTTGTGGGCCTGAAAGTCATGCCAAAGTGGAGAATGACATGTGAACTTATGTCACGAGAGCGAGGGTAATGCTTCCTCTTAGTCTATGCTTTGTCTATGTGAGGTAATGATGATGCTCTCTGCCTCTTATTGTTTTTTTTTATGTTGGATAGCACATATCTGCACTAACCAATGTAAACTATGGATGCATG
>BCLH01002376.1:0-25133 GCA_001602315.1 Zoysia pacifica | reverse complement strand
GGGGAGGTGTGGCCGCGCCGGGATTCGCTGCCATGCGCGCCGGCCACTGCCACGTGGGCCTCGGGCTCTGCAGAGCAGCCAAGGGTGGAGGTTTCTTGACGCCAACGGGCATAGAAGGTTCGGCGGGTAGCTGCTCTCGGAAGCATCGATCGATGAATCAATGGCTAAAATAAATCAGCCAATTAGAGGCTGAGAAACGGCACCCAGTTTAGATATATAGTAAGAGATAATGCTTTTCTTAATGAATAGTATGAGGGCTTGTTTGGATCGTTGGAATTGAATTCATTCTTAATTACGATTTAGATATAGATTAATTAAATTAATATAGTTATATATGAAATATATTTGTATTTTTATTGTTAGATATATAAGAGACATACTTATATGTTGCATTTCTATTGTAGAAAAGTGAGTTGAACAGTGTGCTACAGTTTCATGAACATTGAAGTCCTCTAAAGAAATGAATTGATTTTGATGCTTTAACAAACACCATAGGTAACGATTGTGATTGTAGGTACCGCCCCGCTAATTCTACATTATTATGGTGGGCTTCCTCGGTGGATGACAAGGACAACCCTAGAAGAGAAGTTTTTGGGCATCAGAGGACTAAGGCTAAGGACTAGCTAGAGAGTCCATAGGAACGTCAGTACTATTGAGGGGGGTAAGGTCATTTGTCTCCTGTCATACAAATGTTAGAGGGTGTGATGCTCTTTAGATCCTCAAAAAGCACTAAAGATGGCAGAGGAAGCGAATACGAAGACCGAAGATCAAGTTCAGTCGAAGAATCAGTCACCGGACGGTCCGATGAGCCAGGACTTCAGAGTCTAGAGAGAGGTACTCTCTGGTGTTGCTGCAGAGAAGACACCAAACAGTACGGTGTGGCAGTTACTGGACAATCCGGTGAGGTCAAAGCCAAAGTCCAGAGAAGATGTCTCTAGGAATCCAAAAGTGAAAGTCACTAAACAGTCTGGTGAAAGTATGCACTGGACAGTCCAATGTCGAAAGGGATGGATTCCAGAGAGGGTGTTTCTCTAGCCTAAAGAAGGAAAGAGTCACCGAACAGTTCAGTGGTCCAATCACCGGACAGTGTGGTGATTACATAAAGCAGTCAGCTTTATGACATCACATCCCAATGGTTGTTTCTGGACTTGGAGCCTATTTAAACCGTAGAGGGTGATATATTCTAGTGTGCCTACGGTCTGAAAAGCTAGAGAAAACTTGTGAGAGCCCAAGGGACACCACCAAGAGAGCACATTGCAAGATTGGAGATCTTTGGTGCTCGTAGGAGAGTGATAGGGAGCATTCAAGCACTTACAGAGCTTGTAGGGCTTGAAAGGAGTGATCTTTGCCTATTACTCTTGGTGTGGGCAGCCTAGACCAGTTAAGAGTCGGTGATCGAGCTTCTAAGGAGATTGTAGAAGAAATCGCCAAGTTTGTACACGGTTCTGGGTCTCCCGCTCAAAAGGGACACCAAGAGAGAGCGCTCGAGCCTTGAAGGCTCGTTTTAGCGCTTGGTATTGTGTGCGACAGCCGGGCCGCCGGTGACTTCACTCCTAGAGTGAAGCATACTCTTATGAGCAACATTCAAGGAACGACGGAAGGAACAAAGACTCCGACGGGAGTGGTTAAACGAGGATTATCGGAAGGCACCTACCTCTGAGCCCTCGGTAAAAAATCACTGAGCACTCTCTATCTCACTCTCTTTACTTACCGCATTTACTTACTGTTGAGTAGCGTGATAGGTTGTTCTTTGATTCCTTTTGGTGGCTATCATGCTAGTGCTTGCTTGTTGTTATTATCATTTCACTAGCATTATTAGGTGTCTTGGACTACTAGACATGCATCATCAAGACCATGCTAGTGCTTTCTTGCTATGATGATGAAAATGATGGATCGAGTTATAATGATCTAGTCCTCTTTCTTGAGAAGGCCAACAAGACCATCATCAAGAAGACTAAGAAGATTGAGGTGGTGACCAAAGATCTGAAGTAGCGGTATTCCGAGTTTAAGAGCTTGAAGGTTCTCAATGCACTCAAGCATTCTCATGGTGTTCTACGTGAGTCTTATGAGGCTCTCAAAGAGAAGCACGTAGAGCTAAGTAAGAAGCATGAGGCATTGGTGCACTCCCATGAAGTTCTTGATCTTAACTCTCTTTGACTCTCCTAAGCACTTAAATAAAGTTTCTACTTATTGTGATCTAACCCTTTTAAAGGAGAGTACTACTCTTGAGCCATTTATTTTGAAGAAATAAATGAATCTCAAGAAGGAGGGAGAGATCATGATGGATGCATTCGAGCCGCTCACTAGAGGAAGGCAAATTCAAAAGGAAATCCTAAGCAAAAACCTCATCAACAACCACAATCACAAGGGCTTAGGATCCTATCCTTCCTCTATCAATATCATTGGCAACCAAGATGAGATCTCGGAATGGATAGTCCCGCTCATGGCGAATGACTATTGTTGTGATAAGTGTTGCCTTGATGGTCACCGCTCCAAGGATTGTCCCAAGGTGAGCGTGCCTAAAATTATGCCTAACACTAACCTTTGCTATAAGGATGTGCACTACAAGCTTTTTAGAGACAAGGATGAAAAAGTGAAGGCCAAGCCACTCGGACCACTAAATGATAAACGGATAATGAAGAAGATATAGATCCCTAAGGTGATCGTGGACCGAGAGAGGAAGCCTAAACTCTCTTGGGTTCCCAAGAAGAAGTGAAGGGTCCTAGATGGTGAACCGTGAAGCGAATTGAAGATTCGTAAAGTGTGCCATATGTCGATCGAGCTTCAACGGTAATTTACTCTTCAAGGAGGTTATTCTTGTACATAGTAGAATAGATTTCTTTTTTGGTCTTGCGTGGTAGTTAGGACTCCTCTGTGGACTAGACGTTTGCACTATCATGCACCATGTGTAAAAACATAAAAGAAAAGAACAAAAAATAAG
The DNA here is from genome assembly GCA_001602315.1 of Zoysia pacifica. NCBI lineage: Eukaryota > Viridiplantae > Streptophyta > Magnoliopsida > Poales > Poaceae > Zoysia > Zoysia pacifica. Next base: position 22,192 of record BCLH01002376.1, on the reverse strand, counting down.
ATCGGTGCCTAACCACTTTGAGATATCCATATGCATGGTTGAAGAGCTTGAAAAGATGGTTTGGCTATCTCAAGGCAAAGCGGCGGGCATATGATGAATAATCTTGAGATGAGTCAAAATTGGCACCGAATAGGTTTCTTTATGCAATGTCTTTAATTTACTTGCATCTACATGGAATGCTTTAAATTCTCTTGCATTAGCTAGCACTTTTGCATGCACTGCATATAGGAACCATAGAGGAGGCGTGTTACTCTAATGGAGAAAGTGACTACACTGTCCATATGGATTTACAAACACCACAAAGAGTAACCAAAGCAATTGTTGAGCTTCATGCCCATTGAACCGTGTGCTTAACGGTCTCTAACATCTATTTACGTGGATTATGAACTAAGGTTCATACATTTCTTTTTTGGAGCCTCCTTCTCGCTTTAGTTTTTATCGCTCGATCTTAATTGCAATTTGTGAAAATGCTAAACTTTTCGTGAGTTATCTATTTGCAAAGAAGTGTTTGAGAGTTCCCTTTCTAGACAAGTGTGGTGTTTATTTGGTTCTTTGATGAAGACACTTGAAGCCTAGAAAGAATTCCTTGGTTATGCAATTCCTTGAGGTCACCGGATAGTCCGGTGATTTCACTGGACAGTCCGGTGGTTGTATCTTTTGAACTGAGTGACCCGCTGATTCGAACAGTCACCGGACATTCCGTCGGATTCATCGGACAGAACGGTGATTAGAAGATGCAGTGGATGCTTCTCTGGAATCGGCTCTCGACAGATACCGGACAGTCTAGGCTTTTCCAGTCACCGGACAATATTTTGAGATCGGACAGTCTGGTGATCAGCAGTTTTGGCAAGATCTCGACCGTTATTTTTCCTTGGTTTAATCCTAGCTGTTGATCGATTTTTAACTACCTGCATGTGTTTCCTTCGTCGATATTCCAACACTGCTTGCGGTTCTGTCAAACCGACTGCCTTGCCGACGACGATCACTACCGCCGTGCACCGCCCCGTGCTGTCGCCGTCCTTGCGCCTCTGCGCCGCCAACCTCCGGCCACTGCCGTGCTTCTGCACCATGTCCTAGCTGTCGCACAGCTTTGCCTCGCCACGCTGCAGCCGCCGCCACCACCTGTGCCCTAGCAATGCCGCCGCCTCAGAGCTTGCGCCGCTTCGCCGTCGCCTTGCTTTGCGCAGCCTCTCAGCACACCAGAGCGCGCCGCCCCTGCTTAGATTGCTTCGCCATGTGCTTGCTTAGCCGTCATCCTCGTTCCACCAAAACCCTCGCGGGGTTTTAGTTTTGAGGTGATTAGTTGATCTTTCGGTGATTTCTTCGGCGGTTTCCAGCTACATTCCCTGGGGTATTAAGTTCTATCACTTCCATTTCATCAAAAAATGTCCCGCATGCCTTGTGTGTTAATTAATTGCAAAAATTGGTATAATTGCTTAAAGGTCGCACCTTTAATTTCCAATTGAAATGATTAGTTGACAAATTCCTGTACTTAGTGCCATATTGAGGTCATATCTTGCATATTTTGATACGGCATTGAGTCTCCTGTCGCTAGTCTCAAAATTTAGATGCGTTGCTATTATAAGAATTGTGGCATTAATGTGTCAATATTACTGTTGTGCTTATTTACTTTATTTGATTAGTGATATGTCCTTGATTTCACCACTAGGACTTCATCTTGAGTCGTCCACCTTTTGTGCTTACAACCTATATTTTATTCCTATATAGTGCAGTGACAGTTGAAAAGTGGATCAGGTTAGAGGACAAAGGCAGAATTTAGTGGTTTCTGTGGTAGTCCAGAATCTCTTGGACGGTTTAAGAGCTAAGCTCTTAATTAATCCTATCTTGTTGAGTCAGCTGAGCAGTTATTCTTGCAGTTGATCTTTCAGAGTCAGTTGACAGGATGGGCAGAGAGAGACCGACTTCAGAGGAGAAGCGAAAAGGCAAGGCAGTCGAACAGGAGACGAAGAAGAAAAAACAGAGGATTGGTGACCCTGAGTGGGACCGTGCACTTACAGCAGCAGACGTGGACGTACCTCCACGTAGGAGGTCAGGAACTTTGAGGATAGGAGGAGAGTGGCGACCACTCCTCTTGTAGCAGAGGTGCAGCCGTGGAGAGCTCTTGCCAGTAGGCAGTCGAGAACCACAAAGGGAAAGGCAGCCCAATGGAGTTCACAGCAGAGGACATAGAGGTGCCCTCATCAGAGGACTGGGGTCTGCGAGGTATGCACTGCTAGAGCCGAGAGGGCTCGCCGGGCCATGGGCAGGATTGTAGAGGTTGAGGTTGACTTGCTGAATCTGAAGGGCCTGACCATCGAAGCCAAGAGTAGAGTTGATTTCACTACTTGGGTCCCCGCTGGCAGACATGCACATGCTGCTCAGTTTTGGACAGTTCTCCAGCGGAGGATATTTGAGGCCTACAGGAGGTAGCTTGCCACTAAGAGTAAGAGCTCAATGTTTGCAGCACATCGTCACTGTTCTTTAGAGACACTGAACAAAGGAGCTGGGTTTGACATGGAGGAGCACATCTCATATCTTTTTTGGACTTTCAGAGTTATTCACCCAGCCCTTGAGGTATAGTGGGGAGATTGTGCTAGAGTTCTATGCCTCACTGTGGATCTCCCCCGACCGCTCTTACTTTTGTTTTATGTATCGAGAGAAGCCACACAGATTCGAGAGGACCGTTGTCTTGACTGCACTTGAGTTTGTATCTACAGAGACTCAGATCCATGCACTGGCCCATCCAGACTTCACACCACCTGAAGCTTCAGAGACCTTGGGAAAAAATCACTGAGCACTCTCTATCTCACTCCGCATTTACTTACCGTTGAGTAGTGTGATAGGTTGTTCTTTGATTCCTTTTGGTGGCTATCGTGCTAGTGCTTGCTTGTTGTTATTATCGTTCCACTAGCATTGTTAGAGATCTTGGCCTACTAGACTTGCATAGGTTTGCTTCCGTTGCGATCGAGTCTTATAGTTTAAGTTCGTAGCGAAATTAGTGCTATAAGTCCACCGATTCAACTTTTTTCTCGGTGTCCATGATCTTTACATGCTATAAGTTAGAGAATATAATTATAGCATAATGATTTAAAGAATTCATTTTCGTTTTCCACCCTATGAATTTGAGATAAACTTATTTGTGAGCTTGAAAAAGTCGTGGAATATCAAATTCGAAGCCAAATAAGCTAAACTATTGTGTAGATTTCAATTCCTCCAAAATGAAGAGATCCAATCGGCCCCTAATGGTTTTTTGACATTTTTTGGAAGTTTTGAATGTTTGGTGGTGAAAGTCGTAAATTGTTCTAGCTGGAAAAGTTAATTGTTTTAATAGTCAAATCATTGCCTAATAATAAAAAATAAAATAGGAGTGAGAAAGAAGGAAAAATTAAAAATTAAAAAATTGAAATAAATAAAATATAATAAAGTAAAATTATAAACCAAAAAGAAGAAAAGATATACATAAAAAACAAATAAACAGAAAATAGGAAACGTGTCATGGGATGTAGAAAACTTAAAAAAATGTGTATTGGGCCGGGAAAAAAGAAAAGGCCCATTTAAGGAGGGTGTCTGGAATTTACCCTATGCGGAGGGGAATTTTTTACAAATTTCTTTTGGATAGACATAGCAATGATTAGATTTAATAAAACAAGATTATTCACATACAAGTAATCGAACCACAGTTTGGACCGGGACAGTATTCAGGTGCAGATAGATTCAATAGAACAAAGTTGAGAAATATCATAACAAATGATCGTACGTCGAACCGAACTAAAATTATCGATCAAATGCCCATAGATAATGCAATCTAACTGTCAATTAGGTGGCAAGCCAAAAGGAACATAATCTAGTCTAAACATAACTCAAGCAGCCAATACTAGGGCCCTGCATACGGCTGCTACGCATCTCCATCTCCGACTCCATGTCCATCTTCATCTCCACCTTTTAAAAAGTACAATCAGTTGTTTTCTAGATGAGCATAGAACTTGGTCCCTCAAAGATCCCTCAAAAAGTAATTATACAACGTGCACACATGTAATTACACACAGATTTATTCACGTTCTCAAATTTAACAGAAGATAAAACTTTGTAAACACATCTTTCAAATTTAATGGCTGAGTTGTTCTGAATCTCCCAAAAAATAGGCCCACATATTTTTATTGTTTTATTTTTTAATTGTTTATGTGGTAGAGATTTTATTACAATTTTTTTCCAAGAAAGTAACGAGCTGCAAACATAGGAAAATAAATCTGTTATCTACTACTATGACGTAATCGATGTGTTAACATTTTATGACTATTGTTCCCAAAAAAAACAATTTATGACTATTGTAATCTGTCGGGATCATATACCTTGCTTGTGGCCCCAGGATTGACACGGAAGCCCAGCGAAGGTTTTAGGCCCATGGGCTGAAACTACTACTCATCGAAGATTTCATCATGCAAAAGTCCAGATAACTAACCCGAACCCCCAAGGGTCGGGACTACTCGAAGAGTTGGCCGCGTTGTATGAGGGTCCAGGCTGATTGACAGTGGGACCTGTCCGGACGATTGATGGGAGCCGCCTTATGCGTCAGACCCCAAGGGTCGGCCACTGCCTCAACGACCAATCCCTGACAAGCACATAGATTTTTGACATTGTACAACAGTAGGTAAAGCAACCTCACAGGAGGTAAATAGAGCCAGCAAAAGGGAAAACCAATCTAACGGGCGGTAAAGCTAACAGCTAAGTAACCTTTGTCTCCCAGTGTTGTACAGAGGACGATAGAAGGATATCGACAAGCTGTTCTAGCGCCAGCGGGTGCCAGAGGATCAACTTCATAGAAGACCGCAGCCCCATCTATCAGGGGGCCGCACGATTTTATAAGCGCTAAGGCTTGTAACCCCCTATCGGACCCCTATGTAAAAGGGGCACCGGGGGCCATAGACGACAAGATTCGACGAGTTTACGAGTTCTAGCACACACGTACCAGCTACACGTGCTGGGGTTCTTGCCTGAGCCAGAGCCCTTCCGCCATTGTAACCCTGTTACGAGCCTATACAATCCACTCACTCCCTGCACGTAGGGTATTACACCTTCAAAGTGGTCCAAACTAGGTTAAACATTGAGTTATCCATAGATTATGCCACATCGATACGAAGAGCGCACCTAATCCCTCTCCAAATACATAAATTCTATTGTGCCGGTGGTCAGAACACCAACAGTTGGCGCATCACGAAAGGGGATTTTTCATAGTGCGTTTTCGCTTCGCCATTGTCGATGGCTTCGATTTACGCTCTATTGGGAGAGACTTCGATCTCTCACCTTCATTTTGGGAGCTTCACGGTTGCTGTCACTCGTGACGGTCAATTGTGGCGCATCCCCGTCTTCACCACTGGCCAGGCCTTCCGCTTTGGGAGCCTGGATTTCGTTGCTGATCAAGGCGGCAAGCTTCGTCTTCAGGTCCCGCGCAAGAAGCGCGCGACCTGCCACCGTCGAGCTCATACGGTGCTAGGTCATGACGCGGCACGGGAGTGCTTCATGTTGCAGGTTCCTAAGGCAAGACTCCGAACGACGACACCTCTCCACGTCATCAAGCGCTCTCCATCATCGAATAAGCCCTCCAGCACAAAGTTGTCACCACCGGGGCGAACACCCCAGGCAAAGACGCTGCGGCGACGAGCGGCGGTGCCCGAGCCAGAGCGCAAACCACACAGCAATAGATTATGGACGGTGGCACGCCCGCCTTCGACAGCAGAATCAAGAATTTGGCGGCGGCGTCCTACGTCCTCGAGGAAGCTGTCAACCCCGACAATCCCATGCTCAAAGAGACCCACGACCGTTTACGTGTCTACCTCCACGGCGCACTTCAGCAACAAGAACCATTGCTGCAGCCACTACAGTCGAAGGTCAGCAGCAGCCAACGACCACATGCCGACAAGCGAAGCCCGGCCCTCAGCAGCCACGGCGGTCTCGCCGGCTGGATCCATTCGTCAACGCCTCGGGCAATACCACGGCACGCCACACTATCGACGCCAGAAGGCAGGCCAGGAGCAAGTGTTCGACCGAGTTCAGGCGGGAACGAACTTCTGACCATTGCGACCGACAACACAGTTATGACAACCCCGTCCAACATCATCAGGTACGGTGGTGAAACCAACCCGACCCACTAGCTCAAAGACTACCGCCTTGCTTGCAGAGCAGGCGGCGCAGACGAAATGTTCGCCATCCAGTACCTGCCACTCTTTTTGTTCGACTCGGCTGGGGGTGGCTCGAGCACCTTCCCAATGACTGCATCCGTGACTGGTCTGACCTTTGGTGAATCTTTATCGGCAACTTCTATGGGACCTACACTCGCCTAGGTAACTTCTGAGATCTTAATAATTGCAAGCAGAAGTCAGGCGAGTCGCTTCGGGACTACATCCAGTGCTTTTCGCGCAAATGCAACTAGCTACCCGACGTGAGCGATGTCGATATCATCAATGCCTTCACCTGCGGCACGACCTCTAAGGCGCTCGTCCACAAGCTGGGGTGCAAAAAGCCCCGCATGGCCCGTGCCCTCCTCGACATCGCCACTGCTTTCGCCACGAGGGCGGAGGCTGTCCAAGCCAACTTCGATCGAGATCAACGCAAGGACAAAGAGAAGTCCAAGCCCGATCGCAAGCCTGACCACCGCTCCCACCGGTCCGGGGGTGGGTCAAGCAGCAAGAGGCCCAAGAAGAGCAAGTAGCATGACGACGAGTTCGTGAGCGTCTCCGAACGACAGCCTTGACCTTAAGCAAGGAAGCTGGCTGACCCCAACAACCACTTCGAGAAATTGCTCGACAAGCCCTGCACCAACCATTCGACCCCTGTAAAGCACACGCTTAGGGACTGCTACATGATGAAGTAGTTCTTCAGAGGTAACTTTTGTCCTGACTCCCGTCAGCCTCCCCGCCCCGACCCTCCTGCGAAGGACGCAGAGGGCAACACAGACATTGCTTTCCCCGAGCCGGAGGACTGTCTCATGATCTTCGGTGTGTCTGTGGCCTACGAATCTCGGCGCCACCAAAAGCAAACCTGGCGAGAAGTCAACATCACCAACCCCACCATCCCGACCTACCTCAAGTGGTCGAAGGCACCCATCACCTTCGACAGGTCTGACCACCCTGACCACGTACCCCAGCCGAGGCGTCTTCCTCTAGTGCTCGACCCCATCATCAGGACCACGAGCCTCTCCAAGGTCTTCATGGACGATGGTGGCGCCCTTAACATCCTCTGCAACGACACCTTCAAGGCCATAATGCTCTCAGAGTCCGACACCTGTGCGAGCCATGCTTCCTTCCACGGAGTCATCCCTAGGGATTGAGCTGTAACCTAGGGACTGCTCACCCTCCCGGTTCCCTTCAGTGACCGTGACAACTTTAGAACCGAGAAGCTCACCTTTGAGGTGGTGGACTTCATCGGCACGTACCATGCCATTCTCAGCCAGCCCTGCTTCGTCAAGTTCATAGTCATCCCCATCTATGTCTACCTCCGGCTGAAGATGCCGGGGCCCAAAGGCGTCATCACCATGGCGTCACGCTTCAAGCACGCACTCACCTAGAGCAATAAAACTTTGAGCTGGCCGTCGCCCTCTCGGGATCAGTCGAGCTTGAAGAGATTCGCAAGACCAAGGGGGTCAGCTTTGGCCCTCGACTCGAAGCCTTCAACCTCTATGTTCCTCGAACCCACCAACGACTCCAAGGAGAACATCTCGACCCCTCCGATCTGACTAAGAAGGCCAGGGTCGAGACGACGCTCTCCGACAAATAGAAAAATGCGCTCGTCGACTTCCTCGTCCAAAATCAGGATGTCTTCTCCTGAGCACCCTCTGACATGTCAGGCATCTCGAAGGAGGTTGCTGAGCACTTCCTGAACATCTTTCTCGGATCTCGATCGGTGAAGCAACGACTCCGACGTTTCGATGACGAGAAGCGTCGGACCATCGGAGAAGAGATCACCAAGCTGCTGGATGCTGAGTTCATCAAGGATGATGAGGACATCCCCTCATTATATACACACAACACTCCTCCACCTAATATAGTCCGTGCACAATAATTGAATTTAGAGGTGAGTTCATTTTCAACCACATGTTTTCCTTTGAGAATAGATGGCTATCTAATGATTTTATCATGATTAGAAACATTAGAAAAGATCAAGAGAAGCATGGAGAAGGAATTGTAGATGCTCAAGACCAGCAAGACATGTTTCACCGCAGAGGAGACTCAATTCAACTTGGAGTCGAGTTGCCCTTGTGTTACAGGAGCAGTCTGCACTAAAACGGACGTCTAGGTCGCATACAGGATCTGTTTTAGACGTTCTAGATATGAATGCAAAGCTAAGAAGATAATCTTTTCAACAGCTCTAGTTTCACCTCCAAATTTGATCGGAGTAATTAGAAAACATATAAACAAGATGACATCTAGAATCTGCCCTCGTGCTGCGACACTATCTTTTGGCCTTTGGGCCGTGTATCTTTCTAAAGTCCATTAGTGTTAAGGTATCCCCTAAGGTCATTCCAAACTCTATATAATCAGTAGCCATTATTATTAGGGTTATGGTTTTGATTAGTTTTTAATCTGTTATCAAACAGTTTTGCCGCTTGCCGATTTGTTGGATTCCAATTTTATGATTTAATTCAGATTTTGTAATTGAGTTGTGTTTTTTCTTTTTCTTGCTTGTGTTCTTCGATTTGCAAGCTGGGATGAGGCTTCTTGGCGAGGTCAATCGTGTGCGCACGGTTGATAACCAGAGGAGAAGTGGTGCTGCGATTGCGGGGTTCGAGTGTTGACTTGAGGCCGGATCGATTTTGTGTCGCATCTCCACCAAATAGAGAGTTACCATGACCTGACGGATGATCAGGAACCACATACACATCAAGTGGTATCAGAGCTTCAGGTATACCGTCAGGTTCACATATATCTTTGTCAAATTTGCGTTCATCCTATCGTCGACAAAAAGGCCGCAACACAAAAAAATAGTAGATCGTTAGGTGTTCCCCTATTCAAGCCGTATTTAGTCTTTGCATAGTTTTATTTCAGAATTCGTAGTGTTGAGTTTGTGTCCTTAGTTTATGTTTTGGTGGCTGGATTTTGAAATCTTTTTGTATGTAGCTCTTTTTCTTTATCATTCATCGCTTGCATGGTTCATATCTATTATCGTCTTACTTCTGTTATTTGTTCCCTTTGTATCGAAATTTTATCGCACCCATCCACCCCATATTTTGACCAAAAATAGATTCACCCTTCATAGATCCACCTCTCCATAATTATCCGCTGCTCAATCATCCACAAAATCGCTACCGGATTGCGTTTCACACCCTCTAAAAAATGTATCTCGGACATCCTTCAGTAAAACAGGCATAACTTTTGCATATGAACTCGAAATCAGGCGCATTTTTTTCAAATTCTCAGAACAAAAAGACGCATCTGGCTCTTCCCATCGTCATCAGGGGTCGAAAAAATTTTGAAGGCCAAATTCCCTTTGAAAGTTGACTTTTGTGAATTTATAAGATTTTACGTGCAATTTCAGACACCTTCATGATTTTTCACATAACACATCCTTCATTGGATCGGTCTGACACTTCTTGGTGTTCATGTTTTTATGCCTCTGAAAAAGAAAAAAATAGTGAAAATTCAAAAGAAAAGTAAAAAAGTGCCTTCATCGAGGTGACATCATTGTCTTGTGCTATATCATGCTGATTGCTGATCTTTGAAGCCGCATCTATTGCTGATCTTTATATCTTATCATTATTCGCATCTAGATTTTTCTTAAGATTCGATCAGCAACTAGAATTACATACTTAGAAACACTTATTTAGCATTATTATCTGTTATAGAATTATGTTCCACTGACCATTATTTCAGCCCTTCAAGCTTCACATATCCACCTCGGATCAGCACTGCATTTGACCTTGCAATTGTGAAATTACGACTCCCTAGTCTTTTCTGCTACCGGTTGTACCATCCTTTGCCTTGCATTAGTAAGAACCGTGTAAGAACTTCGTAAATCGTTTCCTTTTGCAGATCTGCCACCACAGTTCCCACATCATAGTCGTGTAGGGATAATATTCTGCTGAAATTGTACAAGCTGATAGGGATAGACTTGCTAATGAGAGAAAGAACATCCTCCAATATCTAAAAATCAGCAAGGTATAAATTTGAAAAGTCCTTTAATGCTTGCAATAAAATCTGATCTTCTTGAAATTTATGATGAAAATGCTTCACGTTATACTCTGACATGCAACGATGCATCGGATCTTGGTTCTTCTTTGCATGCCCCTGTTGCTAACCTTTTCTAGGAGTATCATGATGATTTTCCACCTGAGGTACCTCCAGGACTGCCACTCATTCGAGGGATTGAGCACCAGATTGACTTGATTCTTAGAGCGAACAAGAATTGGCCCACGCCCTCAACACAATGGGGTTACATCAAAGAAGAACATGAGCTTGAGTCGAGGACGACTCCGATTCAAGAAGGGGAAGATCAATTGAATTTAGAGGTGAGTTCGTTTCCAACCATATGTTTTTCTTCCTTTGAGAATAGATGGCTATCTAATAATTTTATCATCATTAGAACATTGAAGAGGATCAAGAAGCAAGGAGAAGGACTTGGAGATGCTCAAGACTAGCAAGGCAAATTTGACCCCGGAGGAGATTCAATCCAACTCGGTTGTGTTCCAGAGCAACGTGTGCGGCTTCAGCATGCATCACACTCGCCCTGCCTTAGGTCTGCCCCTTTTCATTGTGACATTGTGTGGTCAACGTCCTGGTGGTCCTACTGATTAGTAGCTTCATCTCCATCACATCCGGTTGTGTTTCAGAGCAACGGGAGCAAGAGATAGGAAGAAAGGGCGACTTGCTGCTGCATCCTGTTGCTGCTGCTCATGATCTTGCTTGCTGCTGCTCTTGATCTTGTTTTCTGGCCTACTTCTGGCTTGGATTCCATGGAGACCAGGTAGGGACAAGCAACACATAAAATTGATAATACTTGCTGCAGGGTTAATCTTTATGTGTGTTCGAGAAAATGGTTGGTGTTTCTCTTCTTTGTTTCATTTGGATAACTGCTGATTTTCAGAAACTTCGATTACTGGTTACAAGTCTTTAAAAATGTAGCTGCACCTTTCGACACTGTGCATCGTCTCAATTACTAGATTTAGACCCTATTGAAAGTTACCGAGACATTTGGCATTTCTTCCCTTCTCTATTTTTGACTTTGATTATGGAATGCTTTAGTTAAGAGTTGATGTTTGCACTAAAATAATAAGTTTTAAGCTTTAATTTTTTATGTTTTCTCCTCAGACTGCAGCTTTTTTTTATCTATAATCAGTTATTGTACTCTATCACCAAACAATTAATTGTGGTGTGTTCACAGGTAAAATCATTTTGGAAGCTATAATTCTTAGAGTAGTGATGCTGCTCAGTTTGAATGCTTCTACTTTTTGGGTTGCAAGCAAAGGCTATGACTTCAACTTCCTTGGTCTCTTCCTGTTCGGAACTCTCATGGTGCTTCTTGTATTCTCCTAAGTCCACGTTGGACTCTTGCTATCTCATTTTCCATAACTTTGTTTTCCTGAGATCTTTTATTATTTATGTTGATGCATATCACTTATTAGTATTTTTCTGCTGCACATATCTTTTTCCCACTGTCCATGGGCACACTCTTGCCTGTTTCACATTAGAAATAATACAATTTATTTTGACAGAACACACTAGAAACCAGAGGATGCAGAAAGATACAAGGTAGCGATTCAATTTTTTTCCTTGTATGAATCATAGAGAACTAGTTACCTTTTGTATATTTTAGTTGTTCTACAGTAATATAATCCTGATGAGACTTAGCTACTCCCTTCGTTCTTTAATTGATGTCGCCGTTGACTTCTAAATTCAACTTTCACCATTCATCATATTAAAAAATTGATAAATATTATATATTTTTATATAATTTTATTTATCATTTGAGTTTTTTGAATCATTTGAGTTAATTGACAACCTGGCATAGTGCCGGACACTCCGGTGGGCTTTATGTTCCAACCCGAGAAGGCTTGCCGGACAGTCCGCCACGGTGCTAGACACTCCGGTGGGCTAAAAGCCCAAACCCGTGAGGGCCTGTCACTATGCCGGACACTCCGGGGGGCCAGGTGCTCCAAACCTAAGAAGGCTTACCGGACTCTCTGGCAATGTGTCGGACACTCCGGTGACTCGACAATTTTTGAGTGTCAACAGTTGATTATAGAAGTCAACAGCGACATTAATTTAGGGAGGGAGTATGTACTAACCAGCCGAGCCTCTCCCTTGCTCTGATTCTGAGGTGAAGGTTATTCGTTTCTTTCAATTTCATTACTAGGAATGACTTTCTATTATTTTCATGTGATGCCAGCTCAGTTTGCAGGCTAGATAAATTGAAATGCTTATACCGTATATTTGGAAAGTCTTTCTTACCCTACTGAATGACTCTGTGGGCATTGGATTTTTAACTGAATGTCTGCTAAGAAAAGAATTCAAAGAGGCATAGAAAATGAGTACCTTCTATGCGGCTTTTCTTCTGTCAAATATTCAGGACTTGATGTATCAGTTGTACAGCTATAGTCTGTATACTTATATTGTATATATTTTTTAGCCTTTGAAAGTTCATATTTTCTCCAAATTAATTAAGACAATATGTTACCATAGATTACACAAATATGAGTGCATACTTTTCATTTGAAATATTCTAATCAAAACAAATTAATCGGAAGGGGCTTATTAAACATATAACTACAAGAGAAGCGCGGCAACGCCACGCTGTATTTCTAGTAGTACTCCTAAGTATGCACAAGATGCCTCTACTGATGTCTCTAAAAGAAAATCATTTTTAACTTGTCGTAAAAGAGTGCCTCTATGTTCAGTATGTATAGAAAACTTATGAATGCCTCAAAAGGATGCTTCTATCGTTCATAAAGGAACTTTTTTTTCTTTCAAAAAACTCTCAAATTTACCTCTACAAAGATATATAAAGACAAATTAGAAAATACCTATAGCAAAGTGTCTCTACAAGGCAGCACTCCTGTAGTTCATTATGATGAAACCTAGACAAATCTTACATAAGTAGACTTTGCACGCTTGGGCCTCTAATATTGTTCTTGTCCCTCTTGGTGCCAGCAAGTGTAACGTCATCGTCTACGGGCTGGCCAGCCAAGGCCATATGAAATTGCCGTCTAGAAGAATTGGGCGACCACGCTGTGGAAGACTGCTGTCTGACGTCTCATGGCCCTCCTTGCATCTCTAATCATATCGTAACTTTCAAACTTTGCTTTCACTGAATGCTCTCCTGGACAAATGGACACATGAGATCTTGAGCTTTAACTCGAGCTAGGGAGAAAAAACGACGACAAAGCAAGAAGGACCAAGAGGAGGCACTTACAAACAAAATTAACGGCCTGTAAAAACAACCGATCGAAATTTCACTAATGGAATTGACAAGTTCCCTTAGGGCTCGTTTGGATCTTTAGAATTGAATTTATTCTAATAATTACAATTTAGACATAGATTACTTAAGCTAATATAGTTGTATATGAAATATTTGTATATTTATTATTAGGCATACAAGTAACATACTTATATATTGCACTTCTATTATAGAAAAGTGAGTTGAAGAGTGTGCTATAAGTTGAAAAATAGAATTATAGCATAATAATTTATAGAATCCATTTCCATCTCCCACCCTATGAATTTGAGAGTCTTATTTGTGAACTTGAGAAGGTTGTGAAATGTCAAATTCCAAGCCAAATAGCCTAATCCATTATGTAAATTTCAATTCCTTCAAAATGAAGGGATCTAAATGACCCCTTAGAAAACTCATTCTTCCTTAGAGTCTATTTCATGCCCTAGGGCAAGATTATTTCCCTAGGGTAGATTAGAAAACCGTAGTGAAAAGATTCTTTTTCCTGCGGAATCTAAAACATTGCTTAGGGTATTCATCTTTCCTAGGGAAATAAGTCACCCGCGTCCCAGATCAAAATTTTCTAATTCCCTCTCCTCTCTCCCCTCTTAAATCTCTTCCTCTCCTGCCCCCATCGCCATCTCCCTTCTCTCTCTATCTCTCTCTCACTCACACACACACACACATGGGCCGGCGGTGCGGCAACAGCAGGAGCGCAGCTGGCAGCAACAACGGGTGCAAGGCGGGCCACAACAGGGGGCAATAGGAATGCTGCAGGAGCGGTGGTGGGGGTCGCAACGTAGAGGGAGGCGGCCATGGCTGCAGGCGGGGGCGGCGGCAAGCGGCTGAAGCAGTCCAGCTGGGGTGGCGGCAGGGGGAGTCGAGTGTGAAGTGAGCCGGCAGGAGTGGCAGCGGTCTTCAGCGCAGAGGGCGGTGACAGACAGGGGTGGCAGCAAGCACTGCAGTGGGCCAGCGAGGATGGAGGCAGGCGGAGGCGTCGAGCAGCGACAGCGAGCGAGCAAGATGGCGGAGACGGTGCGGTGAGCAGCTGCAGCGGGTCGGTAGGGGCGTCAAGCGGCAGCGGTGAGCAGGCAGGGCGGCGCAGACGGTGGCGGCGAGTGGCAACAGCGGGCTCGCAAAGCGAGCGACGGTCTGGGTGCGGTGGCGACTGGCCGGGCGGCGGCCAAGGGGCGTCGGTGAGCTAGCATGGCGGCGGGCACCGGAATCGGCCAAAAAGCGATGTGGGCTGTGGGGCCTATGCTCCTTTATTTTTTTAACTAGGCGCACAAACTTTCTCTAAGAATAAGTTTCCTAGGAAATAATCTTTCTCTATGGTGTCTTTCCCATCAACCTTTTTCCCTAGGAATCTTTTTATAGGGCATTCCCTAGAGAAATAGTTTTCGTCTCTAGGGAAACTTGTTGATTCTACTAGTAGTGTTTGTGGACCTGGAGGTCATGCCAGAGTGGAGAATGACATGTGAACTTATGTCACGAGAGCGAGGGTAATGCTTCCTCTTAGTCTATGCTTTGTCTATGTGAGGTAATGATGATGCTCTCTGCCTCTTATTGTTTTTTTTTATGTTGGATAGCACATATCTGCACTAACCAATGTAAACTATGGATGCATGTGGGTACCATGAGGATCAAAATCAATACAAGAAAAAGGCCAAATTTGCTGCAAGATAGTGAACTTTGTTGCCCTTTGCTGTTTCACACTGAACTTTTGATAATTGGCTACGTACCATTATAAATTTTTGATTATTTGCCAAAACACACCGCTAGCAATATAATAATATATCTTTATATTTCAGGAAGAGAAACTTTCTAGAACGACAAAGATGCCCCTGAGGTTTACTGTAGCAGCTAGAAGTAAAAAATCTTCCTCTACATTGTCACATATTAACAACAGAGCGAGCACTATTTCATAGTGGCACTGTAGCAAATGTAATGGGTGCCTGTTCATATTCGTGATTACTGTAGCAATCGGTGCGGGTCATGATCTGGTCCATAGAGGTACTCACGTTGCCGCCATCGCTCCCGAAACTGTTGCCACCAACTGCTGCTATGCTGGTCGCTGACAATTCGCTAGACACGCTGCCCGGCACCGAAGCCAAGCAGCTCGCACTGGTGGATGTGAAGCATGGAGCAGTGCGTGCTTTTGACATTTAGGGATAAATATATTTGTCTGATACATAAAATACATTAAATTTGCTTTCAAATTGGAATTAAAGGCCTAAGGGGTAAATAGTCTTTTTATTATCATTCTCTCACCTGAAGTGTCATGATATACTATTATATTGCTTGCAGTGTGTTCAAGCAAATAACCAAAAATTTATAATGGTATATAGCCAATTATCAAAAGTTCGGTGTGAAACAGCATAGGGCAGCAAAGTTTAGTGTCCTGTAGCAAATTTGTCCCAGGAAAAATGACTTTGAGCTACCAAAGATCTTGGTTACTAGAAGCTACATATTGGTTGCTAATAGAGTTTTGTCACCATGAAACTATGATCGCATTGTGATCACCATGATCTTGTCGCTTCATGCTTTTAGTGACCAATATATATAAATCTTGGTGACTAAAGCTCCTGATCTATAGTAACCAGCTTCTTATTTGTCACAATAAGGAATAGCTTTAGCTAGCAACAACATTTGATGACTATAGAGGTGCAACAACCAAGCAAAACATTGATCCTAAATGGCCACACCAACTAAGGAGACCTTGGTTACTAAATGTGTATAACCGCTAAGCAAACAATAGTCACTGAAATAGTTTAGGCGCTAATTTATCATTGGTGACTATGGATTTCTGCCAACAAAGAACATAACCATGGTGACTAAAAGATACAATGGTGACAAGAAGAAGTACAATAGTGGCAACATATATCTGTCAAGAAACCGATAGTAACTTCGATATTAAAACATACCCTTAGGCATCCAAATACAATACTCATGAGTTATAAAAAAATCTTATGGTTCACCAAATAATTCATGTATCTGTTATCAACATTACATCCTTACAAGTTAGATGCTTTTCCTATAAAACTCATCCTATACTATCAGCAAAATCTGTCCAGAGTCTTGTAGTTGCCCAGAAAAATATGGAGTACATCCCAGATTTGTAAAACTGTCCAGAATCTTGTAGTTGCCCAGAAAAAATATGGAGAACATTAGAAAGATGTGTTGTCACACCTGATGAAGAAACAAAGTAACCTTAAAGGAAATAGAAGTCAACTAACCAATCCTAGGATTTTTAGCTATAGGGTTCGCTATTCAGGTTCTGTATCAAAGAATTGATGTGAACATGACAAAAACCTTAGTATTAACAAATAAGTTCCAAAGGAATCACTCATAGAGCACTATTACTAAGGTAACAAAAAGGAACTAACAGCCCTGAAACAGATTAGTAGGAAAACAGAGTAGAAGGAAAACAGAGTAGTAGGAAAAGAGGTTAGTTCATATCTGTTTTGGTTTCTTTCTTATCGATGTTTCAGGCCAGAACATTAGGTCATTATGAAAACAAGGTCTACTTACTACATCGATATGTACCTATAAAAACAAGGTCCAAAAAGGAAACAACCCTGAAACATCGATATGAACCAGCCCTAAATTTACCACTAGCAAACTAGAGAAGAGCCAACAGTCATGAAACAAAAAGGAACTAATAGCCACGAAACAGAGTTGTGATAAACAAGTATCAGAATTTCAGTTCCTACTAGTCATGAAACATCGAACTGAAGGAATAGGGCAGTGAGAGTAGTAGAAAAATACCGTGATAGGAGAAATGTACTGTCCTTGTAATACCATGATAGGAGAAATGTACTGTCCTTGTAGTCACCATTTTGAGATCGCATCAAACACCGTAGAATCTATATGTATTGTTTGCTTTGCAAAGCAAAACAACATTGATCATTCTTTCCTATTGACAAGATATATTTGAGTGTGTTTTAGTCTAGATTTTCATTGATGAATTATTTAAGAACAGAAAAATATGAAATACTAAAAGTTTGTGGAAAGGAACTGTAACGACCGGAATTTTACTTACCTTTCAATAAGTCCCGATCTCCCATGACATTGCCAATCTCAGGAGTTTGGCAAGCACGATATCACAAGCGATCAATCAAGAAACCATAACAGAAATATTAAACAAGAAACAAAATTAGAAAATAACAGGTCAAAGTGAAATTATTAGAATAAAATCCTCCAAAGAGGTCCATCGGCACGCAGGCCGGAAATATCTCAGAGCAGATATATCACTATCTTGAATCCAACAAAAACAACAGCGAAAGCATCAACACGGCAGCGGTAGCGGACCTCCTCCACACAGGTTAGCTTGAGCGCAGGTGCGGACGTCACGGACCGTCAGAGACGTAGTCGAAGTCGAAGCTGAGAGTATCCTTTGAAAACAACAAATTAGAAAGCCGTAAGTACGAATACTCAGCAAACCGCGTACTACCTAACAACAATGTATGCATGCAAATGGTTTCAAGGGTAAAGGCATGGCTCAAGTGCTAAATGCAAGTTTAAAATATTTTATTTTATTTTAAAGATACAAGAAAGCTTTATTTTCAAACTTGTCAAATTTTATCATCTTGCCCCGTAGAGATCTTCGTTATCTCGGACGGAGATTCATTTTAATGCCGATGTAATCTCTACACTCAGTCACAGCTTAAAGCCCGGAGTCCAAAACATTTGAAAAAGGAGAGGAGGAAGAAAAACAAGACTACTCAACGAGGAGCACAACTCAGGAGGGTGTCCTTCCAAAAGGACGTGGCAATGTGCATCGACTAAAACTCTATAGTGGTTATGCACCTGGACCCACGAGAAGCGTCATCGAGAACTACCGTCGTAGTCCTGACAAACACACAAGACCCGTCCACAAGCTTTAACTGGCGTCATCCGTCCTCCAGCATAGAGATCTCAAAAGCCTACGCAATCGGGTCCTAGAGTTATGAAGAGCCTACCACTGATCAGGTGGGGTATCTCGATCTCATGTGGAGAGTCAGAGCTCTACACCACACTAACACTACACCACCAACCCACGGGTAAACAACCAGTCTCAGCAAGCTTCAAGATCAAGCCAACTGCCTATACAGGGTAACGTGGTGTGTATGGTTGTCAACTGAGCGTACAAGGCTCGAAGGACTCGGTCTTTAATTGCCGGGGCAGGCACCATCTCCAATCTCAACGCCAACAACAAGTCTCACGGAAAGATCGCAGCCTGGATCTTCCCGTTGTACCCGCAACAGGTACACTCACAGGGACTTCTCAATAGTCCCCCAGCTCCTCATACTCCAACCTGCCTCCGCTAAATAATTATGTATAGTTATTTGCAATACTCACACATTTGAATCACAGTTCAAAAGCATTTAACACAAATTCCATTTTATAGTGGTAGATGCAACATGAAAATAATTGCGACTAAGCATGGCTAGGCATAAAAGTAAAATAATGTTCTAAGGCAATCATAAGGTTGATATTTGTGGAACAGTAAACAGGCACGGCTTAAAAATGTTGCTAGCACATTTTAAAATAGTTAGCATGCAAAATTAGGGTTGCAAACAAAATATGCAGTTTAAAATGCTAGGAACAAAGTGATCAAGGAACGCGGTTTGCCAGGCAAATCAGGATCGAAGTCGAGATCCAGATCGACAAACTGATCGGGCTCGCGAAACTCCTCCTCTGAAACACCGGCTAAACACAAAACGAACAGAAAATTAGACACTAATTACGCGATAATTCAAACCGAAAATTAAATCTAAATTGAAACTACTAGACTAAACGTGCGCAAAACGTTTCTTGAAACAACCCTACACGACAATCGCGACGAGATAAATTAACAGAACAATTTCGGAATTAATCGGAGATCAAACGGAGTTTCTATGGACTCTCGAAGATTAACCAGACAAAGAACTTCTAAAGAACCAGACCAACAGTGCACAAGTTCCAAGGTACCATTCCACGCCACGATCTCTCTGCTAGCACCGCTGACCACAGTACCAAGCACTTGGTCCTCTATCTCACGATCTCACCTAGATCCACTAGAAAGGCTAGCTACAAGTGCATACTGCACCCCAGCGAACCTCTACAGCACACACCGCCTGCTAAACAAAACTTCGCAATCTACTGAACTTGGACACGCATGACAACACACCAAGGCTCTACAACTAGTCTCTATCGCAGCTAAATCACGGAGAGCAGCAGAGACAACAGCGTTGACTAATGGTTCAACACGAAACAATCTGGTCCTTAGAGGAAGACGTAGCTGTTCTCACCAGGGCTCAAACTGAAGAAGGTTGAAGCTAGGCCTGGTTGACAACTTGACGCTGAACGACGCGGATCGGATCAGAGGCAGGGACTGAAGCAGAGTTGTGGATCAAGGCATGCACTCGGTCAAAACGGTGGTGCACGGATCAGACAAATACGCGCAGAAATCGAAGCTCAAGGACAGGCGAAACAGTGCCGATCAGAGCAGCAGGGCACCGGCTGTCGATGTGGAGGTCACGCACACGCAGAAACCAATCCAGAGACAACACCTGAAAACGA
The DNA here is from genome assembly GCA_001602315.1 of Zoysia pacifica. Classification (NCBI taxonomy): domain Eukaryota; kingdom Viridiplantae; phylum Streptophyta; class Magnoliopsida; order Poales; family Poaceae; genus Zoysia; species Zoysia pacifica. Next base: position 2,233 of record BCLH01002376.1, on the reverse strand, counting down.
GAGCAGGCGGTGAAGTGGTATTTGCGCGATGGAGAGAGAGAGAGAATAGCGTCATGCTATACCTGTCGGGTGATCGACGGAACGCAGCTCGGAGACGGCGATGGACCGACAGGCAACGGACCAGCAGATCGACGCGAGACACGGCGACGACTGGTGCGCGGACTGGATCGAGCGGGTCGGAGGCGAAAGCAAGTACCGAGGCAGGCTTCGGATCGGACCGAGAGAGGCGCACTCGGAGACGGGCGATCAGATGACGGGGCGACATGGAGGCGGCGTGTGGATCGGAGGCAGCTCGGCGCGACGGAGCGGAGACAGAAGCGGTTGCCTAAGGATTTTTCTGGAAAGGAGAAGGGAAATGAGGATTAGAGAAGGGGATAAGAAGGAAGAAGGTATTTATATTAGAAAGAGATAAGAATGAGGGGTAGGGTTAGGAATTAAATTCAAAAAATTAATTAAATTTGAGAGATAAATAAGGCTGGAAAAAGAATAAATTTAAAAAAGATATTTAGGGATCTGAAAATTGATTAGGGAAATTTTGGAAAAATAATTTTAGCCTCAACGTAAAAATTATGCGGACTAAATTATTTCGGCACCGAATCAATTTAGATAAACAGATTTCGAATTTAGACGGAACGAAATTCGGGACAACTTATTTTTGAACGGAATGAAAATATTGGAACAGACAATTAAATTAGAATAGAATTTGGAGAAAATCGCCACTTTATTTAATTCGAAAATTCGGGATGTTACAGGAACCGGCAGTAGTTCAGTTGAGGACATGGATGTATGCATAGACCACTAGAGAATAATGCAAAAGCCATCAAAGAAACCAGGAAGTCGCAGTAGTCACTTTTTTTTTATAATGAATGTATTATATTTGAGATTGGTGAACACACGTTATCATACAATAAACATTGAAATGAAAAGAGACACAATTTTACTAAAATGATACTAACATGTGTTTCATATAAAATAGAATAGTAATATGGCAAAAGAAAGTTTAATAATTAAAACAATGCACTCTAATGGGACACTACTTATTTATATAATTTATATAAGTACTACCCACTAACAACTATTCTGAATTCTCAAGCCACGTCATCGCTCTTATTTGCACCATCCAATTATGACCACTCAATCATCCTGGTTGCTCATCTTTCACCTCCCCACCACGCTCCTGCGCTGACCCCCACGCCTTGTCGCCTCCTCGCGTTCCACTTGCCGTCGGTTTCTTTTCCAGGTGACTACTTTCTCGCGCGTCCTCCATGCCCCGCGCTACTGACTCCCTCCTTCCTCTGCATCACCGCCTGCTTACGTCTCCCCCGGTGCCCATTTCTTGAGCCTCTGCTCCGATGTTAATTGTTCCTTCCGGATCTGGGGCGCCATGTTTTTTCTTCTGATTCTGCGGCTGCCTCGCATCTTGGGTCTGCTTGTGGTGATGATGCTGGAGAAAGGGGATGGCAGCAAGGAGGGACTTCCAGACGGATCCGAAGTTTACCCTAACTACCTATGCCTTGAACGGAGCCGTAGGGAGCTGATTTCCAATTTCTCTGCAGCGTTTTTTGGTTCATATGCTTTTTGGTTCACGTGCACTGATTGTTCGTGTGGTAGTTCTTTGGTTTTTGGGTTGCATTCTGAATGGTTAGGTGAGGGTTTGAGGTTTGGGACTAGGTGATTAGTTAGTTGTAGGGGAAATTTTAGATTTGGTTGTCCACATTTTGCTGTTGATTGCTTACTGCACCAGGGTTTAGGCGTTTCGTCAGACTTGGGGATCTAAAATCCTTTGGCGATGAAGGAAGAAGACTCAGACCATATTACTGGCCTCTGAAGATTTGTTGCGTTTGGGTTCGGTCTTGTGGAAGGAAGCCAACACAGGAATACGGTCTGGAAGTGTTTTTTGTTCAAATATGTATAACTTCTTATTATTTGTTTGAATATTTTTATCCCAACAATCACTTATAAATTCCCGTAGTAACGCACCGAGAAATCAGCTAGTTTAATATTATAAGTGTAACACTGCCAGCAGGTATTTTTTTTTTTTTTTGCCAATATCAGCGCGTTTCTAATGTCCCAATATGAGTATATCATTTTGAAGGTATATAAGAACTTGTAAGGAATCCATAATCAATTTGAAGCAAGAAAGAATGTCTGATAAAAATTTACAAAAGCCTTGAAGGCAGGCCGATGATTTGCCATCTCATACATACAGCATCCTATGCAGATGCATACAAAT
>BCLH01002375.1:0-40306 GCA_001602315.1 Zoysia pacifica | reverse complement strand
AGGTCACCATCACCCTCGGCCGCAGCGATCAGGTGAGTCGTTCCGCCTCGGTCAACTATGCCCTGTAACTCGCGGGATAATCCCGTGCTCTCATTTTTCCGCTGCAGATTTTGCTTTCCGTGTCTTTCGCCGTTCTCGGGTTGATTGATTAGGTGCGGGCTAGGTTGATCTGATCGAGGGAGACACTACGCTGCTGTGAAGCTTTGGCTAACCTTGATTCGTGTGTGCGAGTGTTGGGAAGTTAGCTTAGGTTACGATGTGTGGTTTGGGTGATTTCGTGTGCTCAAATGGTGTTTTATGTCGTTAGATTTGGCTGTTGTGTGCTGAAGTTACTATGGTTAATTTTTCACCTCGATGGATGATTGCGTGATGTCGGACATATGGCTGATTTGTAGGTGGGTTGTTGTGACAACTTGGTAGCTAAATGCGTCTAACTTCAGTAGTGTGTGAGCTAAGTACTTGAATGGCTATTCCAAAGCAATGGTATTCAGGAGAGGAGTTTCTCGATCTCCTACAGGGTGAATTACCTGCTTTTCTCATGAGTGTATGGAAAGAAACAGAGGGAAAATGGTAATGAGAGTGAATTCACGCATGTGTGTTTTAAAAAGCAGAGGGGAAATTTATTGACAGGGGCAGTGCATGTGTTATGCGTTGCTAACTTTGTTTATATCAGTACCAGTTGAGCTCCTTGAATTTTTTTTCACATGGTGAGAAAGGGGAGGCTTGTGATTGCTGTTTCTTACAAGTCCTTTTTTATGGCATGTCCATCCCAGTAATGTTTACTGGTACCTATTGCCTATTGGTCATACGCAAGATAAGCAATATGTTGTATATAAACTCTACTTTCTGATGTATGTTTTAGGTGTAAGCTCTAGAACACAAATTCACACCATTGTATTCGTGTTATGTTTTAATTATTGGTGAGGTCCTCACGCCGCCTCTTTGCTTATGCCTGTTTATGTTATTTTTAGGACTATTTGATGCAATTAAGTGTCTGAGAAGTTTCTTTGGTTTAATAAAATATCCAAGACTGATTTAAAGTTTCCCTTGATGTGAATTTTTGGCTGGGTTGATGCTAATGCTTTTGTAATGCTTGCATGGCGCATCATAGGTTGTGAAAAGGAGGGCTATCGCTGACATCGGTAACGATGATGAAGTGCCATTTTCAGGGAGAAAACGACCCATGAGGGAGAGATTAAGAAGTGACATGGTCGATTCTGATTTTATCGAAAGCCAACAGAGAAACAAAAGGTATCTTCCTTGGATCTGTGATTTTCACTGTTTGTACATTATGCATTTTTTTTCCCTTTTGTGCTCCTTCACCTCTAATTTTGTATCATTGTTTGAGATTTGCACTGATAAATTTTCACTCATTTCAAAACAGCATGAATGATTCTTATGTGTTAATGTCGACTGCAACTGTGCGTCATGTATACTACTCCCTCCGTCTCGTATTACTTGTCACTATAGAGTCATCAACTTTTCCCAATTTACTTGTCATCCTCACTTTCAATACACCTTTCTCTATTCCCAATACATTTCTATCTTTATATCTCTTCTTGTTTTCAGTACATCCCACATTTTCCATCCTTCCTTAATTCCCGTGACTAGAAACAAAACGACAAGTAAATCGGGACAGAGGGAGTATACATGAAGTTACAAATGCTGTTATCAATACTTTCTCTGACAATGAGTCGCAAAAGAAAAAAAAAACCTCTGACGATTTAGTGGTGTTGAACTTACATTTGTGATAATCTATTTTTCTGTTCCAATTTGTCATTAACTGCAATATCATCTCAAATTGCCCGATCTAGCATTTTATCTGTTCATGCAGAATTAGCACTCGTGTATTTGTATGACGTTGTCATAAAGACCAGAATATGCTTTCTTCCAATTGGTGTGTTCATTTGTTTTGTCATTATATCCAAACAATACCTTTCCCTTGCTTGTTTATTTTGCAACTCGCAGATGATTGCTTAGCAATTTGGTTTCTCGTTCACTTTGCAGGCGATATACAGAAAGCAAGAGCTCTCATGGAGATTATGGTAAACCTTAACTTATAGCATTCAATTCACTAGGATTTGAAATAGGCCTGACACAAATTTGTTGCATATGTTGACCTGCATAAGATCGCCAGGTTGGCAAGAATGATCTGAGACTGAAACTTATGAGGAAAGGCTTGTTACAGAGGAACAATGTTGGGGATCTCCGTGAAAAGCTTTCTCGGAACCGTAAGAATCAGCCAAGAGGCCATGCTCCAGAATCGAGGGCTAGATATGATATTATAGACAAGGTTCCAGAACCAAGGTCTAGATATTCTTTGAGGGAGGGTGTCCCTGAGTCAAGGCCCTCTGCTGTTGTTGCAAGCCGAGTTCCTTCAGCAAGAAGCTTGGATGATTTGATACAGTTGGACTCTTCAAGAAATCATTATTCATGGATATCTGATGGTCCAAGGCACAGATCACCTGAAATGTCTGCAAGAGTTCGCAATGATGCATCTCCACCAAGGGCTTATGAGCAGATTCGGTCTGTTCCTTCCCTTAGGTCTGTTGGTGCCTCAAGAACTCCAAGTCATACTGCAAGAGATACCCTTGACACATTAAGATCTCAACCGTACACTGGCAAATCCACCGTTTCTGTTGATCCAGTACTGAGAGCTAATGGAATCAGTCCATCTAATCCAGCTTCACTTAAAGCCCATGTTATGGTTTGTATTTACACTTCCTCATATAGATCTCAATTCAGCTAGGCTTCTGAGCTTGAGAGAGTCCATGTCGCTTTTTGGCTTGCTATCGGTGATGTACTTGCGCATCTATGTAGTGTTTGTCCATAGTGTTCAAGATCCTTTTTTAGCTTTAGAACACCATAGAATTTTCTGAAGTCAAAATCATTGAAAGATGATTATGTATGGATAACTCTGATACAGCATATTGAAATTTGCAATCATTATAAAGGAAAATATTTCACATGGATTAAATCGTTTCTATTCAGTTTCCTCATAGTTGTATAAGTGAGAGTTGCAGATCTAGTCATACTAACAGCTATCTTAGTGTGGCATTGAATTTTAGCTAGATTTTTGTTATGCAGATCTTTATGGTCATTTGTGCTTGGATTTTGTTTTTAACGTTGTTCTATGCAATATTGCAGGCAGAAGCTACTGTAACAGTTAATGAATTGCTGAATTCACTTGGCCTTGAGAAGTATGGTATTCTCTTTCAGGCTGAAGAGGTGACGCTTCATTACATCTTTTGTTTCCATCTGTTAACATGTTTTTTGGATAAATTTTATGTCGTATATTTTATATTTTTCTTTCATGTAGATAGCAGTGTCTCTGCTATATATTTCTGGAGTACACATGGGATGCTTTACTCCCCGATATTTGTTCTGTTCCACGGGGTTACGAACTAATGCTCCTTAAAGAACGCTAGTTGTTTGCTGAAATCTTGTTAGTTCATTAGCAGCTTTTCATTGATATAGTTTCAATTCTGCCTGTTCCCCTAGTAGATGTTTTAAGTATTTGCCACTATCTCATGTTTTTTTTTCCAATTTTTTTTGTGAAATCTAAACATTTTTCAATCCATTCAAACTTTGGATTTAGGATGTGATAGTATATCTTTGCATACTGTTTATGGGATGATTATTGTGGTAGTAATACTTATTTAGTCTTTCATACTATTTGCTTGTTTGCAGGTGGATATGGCTGCATTAAGGCAAATGGGAGAAAGCGACCTCAAAGACATGGGAGTACCAATGGTAGGTTGGAAATGTGCTGTCTTTTTAACCAAGCTAGCATAGTAGCAACTATAATGATATAAAACAAATAAAAGGACAGCCGGTTACACGTAACTCCCGCTTGTGCATGGTCTGGGCAAGGGTCCGATCATATTTTTTGTACACAGCCTTTCCCTGCGTTTTTGCAATAGGCAGTTTCCACGCCTCTAACCTGTGACCACATGTCACAAGGCAACAGCTTTACCCCAGCCCTGAGGCTCCCCTTCCATAATGATAAAACAAAGATACAACAACAACAACAACAACAAAGCATTTAGTCCCAAGCAAGTTGGGGTAGACTAGAGATGAAACCCCGAGATGACTAAAAAGGAGCAACAACCGGCAATCAAGGTAAAACAAAGATGATTTTAGAAATTAAAATTGCACTTTCATCGGTATGCGAAGTCACGACTCCATGTGAACTGTGAAATCACAAAGTTTATGTTCTTTGGCTATTTTGACACTGCTGCTCTTAGCAATGAAACTATATATAATCAGACAACTCCCTCCGTTCTTAAATTGATGTAGCTGTTGACTTCTAATATCAACTTTGACCTTTCGTCTTATTAAAAACATTAGTTCAAATGTGTAAAATTTTAAGTTGTGATTCAAATAACTCTAATGATAAATCAAATTATAATAAAATATATGATTTTTATCAAATTTTTTTGAATAAGACGAATGGTCAAAGTTGATGTTAGAAGTCAACGGTGACATCAATTTGAGAACGAAGGGAGTATGGATAAAGGACTATTAACTGAATTTCATCTGGAGCATGCCTTTCAAATGACATCTGGTTCATTATTTTGTTAGAAAGTTGAGTCCTACTGTTCTTATTAGTGGACATAATCAGTAATCAGACATTCCTTTTTGTTTTATGTAAAAATGAAGCTGCAGAACTCATGTTATGTGTTACGTGTAGCATTCGATGCACTCTTTGTTGTTCCAGGCTACATTGGTCATATATGGACATCCAGGCATATATAAAAATAGCCAAGAGAACGAATCGTCCTAATCAATAGGGATGTCTGGTGTGCTGCTTACGTCTTGGTTAACAAGTTTCTATTTGATCTACGGTTCCTAATGGATACTAACCTGATTTTTCTATTATGAAATGAGTTGAAGCATGATCCAGGTTAACTAGTCACAAGAAAGAAAAAAGGTGTAACTTGTTTATATACTAGCAATTCGGACTACTGTTGTGAACAAAGAGTGCCTGCACTGAATGTTTTCCGCAGAGCTTGTTCACCATCCTTTTAATAATTGCACCTGCATAGTATTTTTCCAAATTAAAATTCCCCCTATCTATCAATGTCCTCTGGAATTTATACATTTTGTTGAATCAGTTATCTGCATTATCATTGATGAAATTTTTTATGGATACTGTTTCTTCAGGGCCCAAGGAAGAAGATTCTTCTTGCATTAGGACCTAATTCGAAACAACGACAAAAATGAGCAGCATAGACTTGGCAAATTTATTTGGCAACTGGGAGTTGTTGCTGTAAGAATGCTTTATTGCATATCTTGTATATCCTCACTGGTTCTCGCAGTTAACTGTTTTGTTGCTATGGATTATTAGTTCGGTTCCTTTCTTGACGCTTGTAAAGTCCTACTCCTACCTGTGAGCTGATGCCCAATTTCTCTCAGTTACAATCTGCTGCTCGTCTGCTATTTTTAAAGAGTAAGGCTTTGTAACAAGTTGATACGTGCCACCGTCAAGTTTGGAATCTGGTGGGGATATACGAGGGTGGAAACTGTACGCGGACCTGGGTCAGAACTTTCCTTTTTATCTTTGCGACTCAATTCCCAACCCAAGTCGACCCAAGAACAGTTTTATCTTGGTATATATTTACCTTTTCGTATGGATTAGCCTACCGTATTGTTCTGTTCCCGATTGCCTCCTTTGCAGCTGCACCACGACCCCTCCACCGATTGCCTCCTTTGCGTAACTTTCTTTTTCAGATCTTTTAAAGAGGATAAAGCTGTAACAGCTCGGAGTCGACAGAGCACATTGTTGACTAGGGCTGAAATGTTATGAAAATTTTTCGTCTCGACCGTATTTTATTTAATGTTTTCGTACCATTTTTGATAGGTAGAGAAAAACGAAAAAAGGTTATGAATCAAATAACATTTTATTTTTATTTATCATTTTTTTTATCATTTTTGGATAAGAAAAAAAAAGTTATGAATTAAACAATTTTTTATTGGTCTATAGTCTATGTTTTAGAGTTGTATGTTGTCAATTTAATTGTAATTTATATTTTATAGGAGTATATTATAATACTTGAATCATATAGTGAATATCTAATATTTATTTTATTCGTATTTTTGATATTTTATTTAGTTGTCGATTGTTTTGTTTTGTTTTCGAACTCTATATTTATTCATTTGTTTTTGTTTTTAATTTTTTCATTTTTGTTTGATGTTGTAAATATAAAAGTGAAAATGGTTGAGATCATTTTCATCTTTTTCAGCCTTATTGTTGACCCGGTTATCAGTATCCAAACGCTTTCTGTCAAGGCGGATGTAAGTACTCCCTCCCTTAAAAAAAACACGCTGTTTTTGGCCCAGACCCCAGACACGAATCGCACTTGCTGCCCGCGGCCGATAGAGGCCCGAGCTATCGGGATCGGCTGACTTCACTGGTTTGAAGTCACGCGGTGACTTCAGCCATCTGAGCGGTTGAAGCAATCTGATGGCTCTCATTGCACGCCGTTAGACTGACTACGTAGTAAGATACACTACAAAAACAATTGAACGAAATCTGTTATTAAATTTTTTATAAAAATATTTATTAAAAATAAATATAAAATCTAGCTGTCATAAACAACGTTGCTTAGAGAATGGGGGTGTACTTTTATAAAATACTTTTTAAAATAACTCTAACCGGTTAATCTTAAAAAAATTAAGGAAGTTTCTTCAAATTCGAGTTTTCTATAGTTATTTCATTAGATTTATCTCGTCAAGCTCTTCATATAAGTGTCTTCTAAATTATTCTCAAAGTTTTTTTTTAAGTTGTTCTGTTAGTTCTTAAATTTTACTAAAAGTGTTTAGTTAGTTTTAAAAATTTCTATAGGTGTTCCGTTAGTTTAAAGTTGTTCTGTTAGGTTCGTTTCGTTCGCCTATTCGTATAGGTGTTTACCGAGTTATTTTCAAAGTTTTCTATAGTTATTTCATTGGTTCCCAAATATTTTTATAGTTGTTCCGATATTTAGCTTTTCGTGTAGTTGTCCATTAAGTTATTTTTAAAGTTTTTATAATTGTTTCGTTGGTTTCCAAAATTTTCTATAAGTGTTTCAATATTTTTAATATTAACACAAGATATATTGATGCCATAATGCCCTCCGCAGCCGCTGTGACATGCTCGCTTCTCGAACTTTTTACTTTGGATTTTTTCGTTCCTCCAAAACCGTCGTTCTTTTGCTCCGAATCCATGACTCCATTGCAAACTATCTGATGGGTTCCGTTACGGAGGAATCGTTTCTTTCGAAATTTCCTGGGTCCTCCCTCCATTACAAACTGTGTCTTACTCAACTTTAGAAATAGAAATTTAAAATAAATTTTAAATTGTTAAGTTTAAAAATATAAAAAATTATATAATTAAATTTATTTTTAAAATATTTTAATTATATTTTTTAACAAATATTTTTATAAAAAATCTTAATAACCGACTTCGTTTAAATGTTTCTGTAGTGCATCTTATTATATATAGTCAGTCTAGCGATGTGCACTGAGGATCAGATTGCTTCAACGGCTCAGATGGCTGAAGTCACCGTGTGACTTCAAACCAGTGAAGTCAGCCGATCCCCATCCCCCGGCGGCCAGGTTGTCCGGTTTTAGAAGGCAGGCATCCACCATGCGACGACCGCTCACCGGTACATACAGTCATGGCAGCAGCAGTCCCAGCAATTGCGGCCGTGCGCTTCCATCTGCCGTTCAGAGGATCCTCTCCGGGAGCGGTTCCTTACTAACGTGTGCACATCAATGACGAGGCGCGACGTCAGAGAGCCCCGGCCATCCTCTCCCGCTGCTTAGCATGGTATGCTGCCTACTTTGGCGCTAATCTATTCTGTGCGTTAATCGATGATTCGATGTGGACATTTCCCCAGCCTTCACTCGCATATCTGTCTTATTTATGACAGAAGACGACGGGATGCAACTATGCATGTGAAACCTAATCGAAAATAACGTGATCGGAGAAGCTCTTCCACCCAATCCAACCCTAAATTATCAGAATTATTACACGCACAATGCAGTAAATATTGTACTCCTTCCTCTAGTGTAATCACAACAAGAAGAAGAAGAAGCAATGCCGGCCGATCAGTCGAGAGCGTCGCAGCGCCGCCTCACGACTCCCTCGCGGCCGGTCTTGACGCCGACGGCGCCGAGCCTCTGCATCGCTGCGGCGAAGTCCTCGAAAAAGGCGGTGCGGTTGTCCGCGTAGCGCTGGACGAGCACCCTGGTCGGCGGGTACTCCCATAGCGCGGCGTCGGAGGCGAGCAGGCCCAACCCGCGGGGCAGGTTCTTGTAGTAGGACTCGTCGAAGTCCCGCGGCGTCACCACGTCGTTGAAGATGGACACAGTGGGGTCGGTCAGGTACCCCGAGCAGGAGCGCCTCAGCGCTTGCGCGAACTCCGGGTTAAGCCGCCGGTCGTACCCCTCCGCCGCGTCCCGGAAGCCGTACAGCCTGCCGGCGAACTCGGCGCAGTGGGAGAACCCGACGGTGTGCGCGCCGGCGAGCGCCACCATCTCCCTCGACGACAGCCCCTTGGACGCGAACAGCCGCACCATGGCGCGCGCCGACATGTTGGTGCGTGGCAGGTTCCCCTCCACGTCGCGCGTGTCGGAGCGGCGGGAGTCGCGGCGGCCGAGCGCGACGGGGAACCGCGGCCCGCCGAGAACCGCCACGAGGTCCCGCGCCGCCAGCGCGAGGACGTCCGCGCAGGAGACCACGCCCGGGCAGGTCGCCTCCAGCGCCGCCTTCGCGCGGTCCACGGCGTCGAACGCGTCGCCCGGGAGGGACAGGTTGATCTCAGCGGCGCGCTCGGGCGCGGCGTCGGAGGAGAGCGCCAGGGGAGAGACCAGCACGGACGCGTCGCAGCCGTTCACGAAGCAGTCGTGGAAGAAGAGCCGCAGCGTGCCCGCCGCCGTCGACGGGTTCGCCCGCTGCTTCGCCGCGACGACGTCCGACACGATGCGCTCCGCGCGCGGGCAGCTGCGGCGGTAGTAGTCGGGCGACAGCCTGGGCGCGGCCTGTGCGAAGGTTGCGAGGAGGATGGCGAGGGAGAAGATGTGGCGGTGGAGGAGGAGCGTGCCCATGGGAGAGGACGGTGACTGTAGCTTGGCTTCCTTGGCTTGGTTCGATTTGGGACGGGGAGAGGGGAAAGGTGGTGGACACTTGGAAGAGAGAAGCGAGGTGAGGGAAGCGGCGCAGTGACGAGTGAAGTGGTTGCAGAAAAGAAAAATCAATATCATCTGCGGTGAAAATTGAGTATACGATAAATAAATTATTTTATAAGTAATTAGGTTCAGATTAAAATAAATTTAAATTGTTAATTTATTAAATTTAACAATTTTTAAAAAACATCTGACCGCAGCGGTGCTGAGAAAATTCGCTTACAAGGCTGTTGCGTGGTTTAAGGGGAGGGGATGATGCGCGGTGCGGTCGTGCGTACGTAGCCTACGCTGCGGGCACGAACAAACGCGAGAGCATCGCCGCACGACGAATGGACCGTGACGGCCACGTCTGCCCAGCCAGCCAGGATGGCACTACGCAGTCAGATTACGGTGACAAATCCCAAATGTCCCGAGGGACCCTAGTTATGTCCGGAGGACAAGAGTAAATGGCTCCGGGACCAACCAACCGACCCCGTGTATGTTGATACAATCATGAATCATAACATCACGCATGAGCACACGAACTGCTCGTGTATATATGTACCTTGTACCGATAGAGTACTTTTTCTTACAGTTCCGCGCACAAAAACTGGCCGGTTTCTGGCGCCGCGTTTGCCACACTCGTTTGCCGCGACCTCGCAGCCGGTTGGGCAAGCGCCACGCAGTCCAAAATGACACCGCCTTTTATCTCGGCCAGTACACACGAACACAGCCGGCATACAAACAAGGGCATGGCAAAGGCAAGCTCTGCCTCCGCTGCCGGAACCCATGCATGAGCCCACCGTGTCCCGCGTCGCGGACCCAATCAGCAAACTACGGAAGGGCCTGTTTGAAACGGAGAATGAAAAAAGCAAAAATAGAAAAAAAAAACTTAAGGAACGATAAAATGCAGAAACAAAAACACAGGAATAAAAATATTAGTGAAACTTAAATAAATTTTAAAAGCTATATTATTATTATTTATAGCATATAAATTAAATTAGTTGCACAACTCCTCTCTTGTTCTCGTTCAGACATGAGAAAAAAATATTTATTTTGGAATTTTTTAATGGTTAATCTTAAAAAAAAATCAAGAAAGTTCCCTCGAATTACTTAATCGAACTCTTCTGTATAATGCCCTCTAAGTTATTTCCAAAGTTTTGAAGGTTGCTTCGTTACTTCCCAAAGTAGAAATAGAAGAATAAACCAATTTTGAATTCATTTGTTAATCTAAAAGTGAATTTGATTTGTTAGTTTGATCTTTTAGAGAAAAAAAAATGCTATTAAAAGACAAAGGTATTAAAGATCAAGGTGTTCTATTTTTTTTTAAAAAAATCAAGGTACCATATCCTTTCAGCTTCACTATCTGGGCTTTAATGTTGTTCCAGTGACAAATTTGCTTGACGCAACGCTGGCCGATAGAGCATGAGAGTCGCCTTTAGGTATGAGTGGATTTTTTGTTTCCCGTGAAACTTTGCAGGAACGCTTCCTTTCCTCTGGAAAGGAATGGAGAAATCCTCCGTTGCAAACGCGTAGTTGAATTCCTTTCCTGTGAAACCATTTCCTTCAAAATTTCCTATGCCAATCCCTCGTTCCAAACAGGCCTCAGTGTTCCACGGCTGAACGAACGCCAGGGCACCTGACACCTGGGCCTCGGCAACGCGAGCGTGCGCAACGGGCCGGAAGCACTGAATTTGGAGATCCTTCGGGAGTGTTGGCGATCCTCTCGTCCATGCTGATGGGCTAGCTTGTTTCCACATCTCATGTGGACCGCGGGAAACAAAAAGCAAGAAATTGGTAATGGGCAACCGGGCCTATGTACAGCATGACGAGAAAACCAGCTGCATTAAGGATACGGGGAAAACACACGAGACTACGGATCAGAGTCACGGGTACAGCAGTACTACGTCCTCAACATCCTCTGAACCCCAAGACAAAACCCAACAGACACAGCAGAGCCGAGCAGCCACGAGCGAGCGAGACCGAAGCTAATACTACTAACTAGTCCTACACTGATGCTAGCGAGGCATGCCGTCCTCGTGGCCGCGGCCGGGGAGCAGCCGCGCGCGAGGTCCGGCACACGGCCAACACTACCTCTTCAATCACGGGCACTTGGTCCTGTTGCCGTGCGTTTTCCAGTCGGCGTAGCACGAGCCGCAGGTCTCCCGGTTCCCCGCCGTGCCTGCCGGCACGCAGCGACAGACGCTGCAGCACTTGAGGCACGCACGGCTGCACACGTTCTTGCGCGAGTGCAAGCGGCACCGCAGGTAGCACGCGCCGCCGCAGTCTGCTCTCGCGCGAGACACAAAGCGACTCAAGTGTCAGCAACCACAATGTCAATGAAGCAGCTTGCGGTAGCAAACATGCATCACGAGCGGAGTGGCGTACCTTTGGCCGGGTTGATGATCTGGTGCGGCGGAGGACCCAGGGCAGGAGACGGCGGGTAGCCACCCGGAGCAGCCTGACGAACACAACGCGGACAGAAAACTCAAGATCCCAGAGAAAGAAACGAGGCGCGAGAGCAAAAATCTCTCGTGCGCGCGCACGAGCTGGCGCCTCAACTCGTTGGCAGGTTCGTTTTTACCTTGGTGTTGCCGTTGCTGAGCAGGAGGAGGAGCGACGCCACCAAGGCGACGACCACCGCGAGCTTGCTCGGAGCCATGTTGACGCCTCAAGCCAAGCCTGCTCCTTTGCCTTCACGGTCTGCAGGAGGCAAGGTTGGCCAGCGAGATGGTTAAAATAGGCACAGCGACTGCGGATATAGGCTAGGGGTTGGGGCGTGACTGTGATGAGGAACCGTGGCCGCGGTCAATGCGCCAGGTTGGCGCCGGGCAAGCAAAAGCGGGCGCCCCCAGAGGAGGAGCTGGCCTGCGCTTCCGTGGCTGCACTCACGGTGTCTCCTGTGCGGCCGGAGGCACCCAATCGCCGACGAGTACCGGCAGTGTAAAAAAGGCGTAGCCTCTATGTCCGGACGCAGAGTAAACACGCAGTTTATACTACGACCTACGAGTCGTAGAAAAAAAAAAAAATGAGCCGCACGCAGTCGAACCTTGAGCAAATTTCTCGGTTGGCTCTGACCGGAGTTTCCTACATCAGATGTTTCTTTTCACAAACCATTGTACTCTCTGTCTTAAAATATAAATATTTTTAATTTTGATCAAAATTAATATTTTTTTAATTCTGATCATTAATAATGAAAAATTTATAAAATTTTATTGTATATAAATTAGATTTATCATGAAATAAAATTTCATATTATGTAGTTTTTAATATTAAATTATTTTTAATTTTTTAAATATTGTTAGTCAAAGTTGAAGAAGATTAATTTTAATCAAAACTAAAAATACTTACAATTTTTGGACGAAGGTAGCACTACTGCTAGTAGTATACACCGTACATCTTGTTAATACTGTACTGTATTACTCCCTGTAGATTGCTATAGTACCGGTACGTTTTTGTGTCCATTGGGCGACAGCAAATACGCACGCCGCAAGCGCCAAGCCTGCGACGTGAAAACTGGAAACGGGAAAGGTGTCTGGGTGGGTGGGGGCAGGCGCCGGGTGACCTGCATTCCACCGATGAGACGGTGAGCAGCGGAGGCGTGCACCGCACTGCCACGACGCCACGCTACGGCCGCCAGGCACGGAGTACCAGTGCACCGCATACTGGGGAGTAGGGAAGCGTCACGTCTTCCCAGGATTTGTCGGATCAGGTTCAGACTTCAGAGCAGAAGAGAGCCGGAGCGTTCGGCCCCGACGACAGCTCGTGGCCGAAGAGAAGCAGAGGTCTCGGTCCGAAACGAGAGGGAATCTTTCGGGCCCGGCCACGCGCAGCGTCAGTTCCTGTCGTTTGCGCTGTAGTACGGGGGTTACGGGCTCGCGCTGGGGAGACTTTCGGATTTTTTTTTCCCAGTGAAAGTAATGTATTTTGCAAATTTATTATTAAAATAATAAATCATAAATACAAATAATTTCATATATTATTCACAAAGACAACAATATAATAAATAAGATGGTATTTTAAATTTCAAATATGCAAATTTTTCCGCTAAGGAAGCAGAGTCTCCCTGTGCTGCCAGTTGCCACTCGTGAATCGTGCAGGGATTAGGTGAGGGAAGCGACTAGCGGGAGAGCAACCTACACCAGAGTGGTTGAGTAACAAGGCACAAGGGGAAGGGTGTCAAAAAAAACACAAGGATGATGGCTCATTAGGCCTGATGGGCAGTTTGATGAAAAACCACCGAAATGTAAGATGCATAAGGAAGAATGAAAGATTATACGTACTATGCATAATCGGTATTGTAGGATATGGTGGGAGTAACTCAAACAGCCATCCCAACTTCTAATGCGCCAGTAACAATACATTTAACAAATTTCTCCAAATAACTAAGCATTCACCAAAGTTCAACATAACATAATTTCAGATATGCTCAATGCCCCAAAGACTAAAAACATTAAAGTGCATATATGCTTGGCAAGAGGAAGAGGCCGATAAGGTGAAGGTGACGAGGGACGAGGAGGGGCGCCACAAGGGGAAGGGACAGTGGGATGGAGAAAATGTGTTGATGTTTGAAGATAGTTGAGCCATCGAGAGGACAGGAACATGTTTAAAAAACTGTTAACTGATCGGTTTTATACGGTACAAAAAATCACATGTAAACTTGTTTACTATTTCATACAATATCAAAGTCAAATTTTGTAAAAACCAATGCTTTTAATAATTAAATTAGACTAGTTTAACTGAAAACTAAGAAAATTGATGTGTTTTTTTCCGATTTTTGAAACCATGGAGGACGCCGCCATGATGGTAGCCATTGCGGAAACAGGAGCGCGAAACGTGCATTTCCTGGCATTTTCTTTTTTTTTTTAACTCTAGTTCTATAGAAAAACTTCAACAACGTGGTGACCTGCTTGCACCGTTGGGGAAATGGTTCCATATCCTTCCTTTCCGTTCTTGCTCTGCGGCCTGCCAGCCCTCGTCGTGTCTTCCTGAACGTTTTTGCCTTTGCTTCCATGGAACATTGTCATACGAATATTCAGACTGCTCACTCGCTCACACATAATTTTTCCACCGCCAGCAAGGAATTTATTTGCATCAACATTCAACCACCTTTTGCTGCACAAATAACTACGGCGCGGGACGTCCTGAACGTTGCAGTTGGTTGGCACACACGGCATTGGTTCTGCCGGTCTGGTCTCGGTTCTCCGATCTCCACTGACAAATCGATACTCCTGTGATTGATCGATAGGAGGGGGGGGTGGGGGGGGGGGGGCGCTAATCGTCTACTTTTGCAGCTCTCCGGACGCCCTAATTAGAATCGCGGATGATCCGACGAGTTAAACGGGACCTCATTGTCCTCCTCATCTGCTTTGCCAGACGAACATTATTCTATCCTGTACAGTCAGCCACGAACACGACGCATGTAAGCATCATCAATCGCTATCCGCCGTTACAGGCTACGCGTTCTGGACGATCGGCTGCGTTGCACCGACGCTATAAATTCGAGGCTGAATAAGGTGGTTGGATCTTGCAGAATGGCCTTCAATGGTCACTCTCCTGACTCCTCTGCTATAAGAAGGACCGAGGGGAAATGGTTACCAAGCCAGACACACATCAGTGTCGATTGAAGTTTTAAGCAGCTAGTTCTAGCTAGAGCTTGCCGATCGAGTGAGCAGAGATGGCGTCCAAGGCTGAGCTGGTTGTGGAGGTGAAGTCCCCGGCTGACAAGCTGTGGGCGGCGCTGCGCGACTCCACGGAGCTGTTCCCCAAGATCTTCCCCGAGCAGTACAAGAGCATCGAGACCGTCGAAGGCGACGGCAAGTCCGCCGGCACCGTCCGCCTCCTCAAGTACACGGAGGGTACTGATCACACCTGCTTGATCCATCATCTTGTCTTGGGTGCCACACGCACGGCGCGGCACGGGGATGACGACGATGCATCACGGCTGTTCGATCTGACATTGCAGGTGTGCCGATGCTGACGTTCGCCAAGGAGAAGGTGGAGCTGGCGGACGACGAGAACAGGATGGTGTCCTACAGCGTGGTGGACGGCGAGCTCGTCAACTTCTACAAGAACTTCAAGATCACGCTCAAGGTGGTGCCCGCCAAGGAAGGCGACGCCGGCGCCGTCGTCAACTGGACCATGGAGTTCGACAAGGCCAGCGACCAGGTGCCCGAACCGGACGTTATCAAGGAGACCGCAGCCAAGACGTTCCACGACCTCGACGACTACCTCCTCAAGAACTAGGCGGATCCGTCGACGTACGTGGCGTCGGAGCTCAATCACTAGAGTTTCGGATCTCTACCGTGCAGCTACGCCGTGCCCCCGCGAGTAGCGGGGAGTGTTGGCGTTGGTCTACGGCATCCTGTTGCCTTCTCTCGAGCATGTTATGTTGCATCTGCCTACTTTGATGTTAGTTATGGTCTTATGGATGGAATAATAAGTGCCAAGTTTCATTAGCAAATGGTTGCTACATCTATGTAATCAGGGATTATTATTCCTGATTCTCTGGACGTCATACTCTGTATCCTTAGAGTAATTTGGAGTTTCTCCTTTTAATATTACTCCCTATTTTTACAATTTATGGGCGCATGCAACAGAGAGAGTTAGATAAACAAATTATTCTATCAATAATACTTGCTTTCTCCGTTTTTAAATTAATATCCCTTTTTAATTTTCAGTGTCAACTTTGACGTCTTATTCAAAAAATAGCTGAAATGTGTAAAATTTTAAGTTGTGATTCAAATAAATCTAATACAAAATCAAATTATAGCAAAATATATGATATTTATCAAAAAAATTAGAATAAGACGAATAATCAAAATTAATATTAAAAATCAATGACGACATTAATTTAAAAACAGAAAAATACATTTCACCGCTAATTATGTACTAAATAATTCTTCATGCAATCCAGCCCTTGCATGTCCGGCATGCGGCTTCTGCAAGCATCAACGTCGTGCCGCCCAACCCTGCATGCAACTTCTTTTCCTGTGCGCAAGGAAGACCTCCAATAGTTGGTTGCCTAGCTCGAGGTACCAACTAAAATACGCATATCAATAGTAGCAGATAAACAGTTTTCCCTAATATGCCTATGAAGTATGGAAGGGGGAAGTAATATTAATTTGAATTAAATTTGTTTTGTTTTTCAACAATTTTTTGTAATTTCATATATTTATTTCAGGTAGTTGTATTTTGTTAACTAATAATGATCCGTGTGGACGCATAATTTAGCAGATCTGAAAGAGAGCTCATCCGTTAAATCTGTAAAAAGTGTTTGTGAAGAGATTTTATCTGTTAGATTTGTAAGAAGAAATAATTTTAGATGCATTTTTCGTGTGTATGTAGTGTAATCTATCTTAGAGATATTTTACCGTGAGTAAGGGTGAAAACGGGTTGAAGTAAATGAACTAACATTAGTGAGGATTGAATTAGAAATAGGTTCAATTTTTATTTATTTTTGAACTAAAATTTAATAAAAGTTGAAAAATTTTGTGAAAATATCCGCGTGCGGATCCTTTTATCACCGCTAACTGTGAGTGTGTTGCGCAGTTGCATACTCTTAAATCGTATACATATGGAAAAGTGGGCAAAGAGGTTAAAGGGAGTGATGTGCCATGGCCCCTGCACTACATTGGCCATATTCATCTGTCCGGGCCTTGGCCCCATCTCACCCGTTCACCATTTACCGCCTATGACGCATAGACTTGACAGTGCCACAGCGGGCAACCATCAAATACGCCATGCCTTCCGTGGCTGCTTTTGAGATTCTCTTCCCAGGAAGGGGGAAGGGACAATAGGCCTCAACATCGGTGGAGAGAAGAGAAAAAGCGCCTCAACATCGGTGGAGAGTAGAGAAAAAGCAGATGTTTTCTTTTACTCTGTTTTTAAATTAATATCGTCGTTGATTTTATAATTAACTTTGACTAGTTGTTTTATTTAAAAAAATTGTTTGAATATGTAAAATTTTAAGTTGTGATTCAAATAACTTTAATAATAAATCAAATTATATCAAAATATATAAAATTTATCAAAATTTTTTGAATAAAATGAATAGTTAAAGTTGAAATAAAAAGTGAACAGTGACATTAATTAAAGAACAGAGGGAGTATATGTCAGATGTTGACTATGAGGATGTGAATTATTCAGAGACTACTGTTCCTAAACAATCAGAAAGCGGTAATAGGGGCATCTCCAACTTCCATGGCAGGCACCGGAAAGGGAATGATTCAAGTGCAATATGGATGGGACCTATAACAAAGAAAGCGCTAGATGTGATTGGTGCTGTAACCCATGATTCCTGTGGCACGTTTAAAATGCCGGTGTAAATAAGTGCACTTAAAATTATCATCCAAATAATTTTTCACCTATCATTCGGTAGATTTGTGAGCTAGGTCTAATTTTTCAATCCATTAGCCTCACTCATGTTTATTGTTATTGTAATGAAGTAGCACAGGAGATTGCTAAAAACAATCCTCATAGGCCACCAGACTGGGGGTGTAGCATGAAACCTCATGATGTAGCATCTATGTTAGCTGAAACAGTTTTATGGCCCTGTTTGAAATAGATTTTCTCTAACACGTTTTTATGAAAGATAGCTTACTACCAAATCAGGTGTGGAGAAAATTTATTGTGCAAATAAGCTAATTGTTGGCAGCTCATTTCACCCCACCACGGACTAGAAAAAAAGTGGAGCACCTGGAAGGGAAGCAGGAAGCCATGGTGTTTTTCCTCCCCAAGCTCAACTCTCTGCCATTCTTAACACATCCAGCAGCCGTGGGCTACATAAAAATACATAGCCCATAAAGATGTGCAGCCACGCGGTTGGCTACACTGCAGCCACGCTGCCGCTTGACAGACAATCGACATGCCCTGGCCAGGCTCAACGGCCTGATGCAGGCTATGGCACCGTGCCACCTCAACCTTCTCATCCGGCTTAACACATCTGATCATGTTCTAACGAAGCTAGGTCATGTGGCACTGCGAGGCGAGACAGCAATTCCATCACGACTCCAACAAGGCGGTGGTCGCCGCCGTGGAGGAGAAGGAAGGCAAGTGGGCTCCAGCGTGACCATTTCTACTGCCGATGACCTGCGTGGAGACAAGTTTGAGATCGAGAGGAGGCGGAGGAGCATCGGTGAGGTCATAGGAGGCAAGGGTGGGCGGAGAATTCGTTCGAGAAAAGCAGCCCATCGGCCAATTTTGCATTGCATGTGTTAAGGAGCGTTAATAGAAATTGTGCCTATGATCAATGGAATATGTGAAATGAAAGAAAAGCTCTCCAAGTCTCCAGTAGCATCATACCATCTTAGGGCTTATTCGATTGTGGGTTGATTAGACCATCATATCATCTTAGAGTTTATTCGATTGTGGAGATTAGAGATAAATTGATTCCATTACTTTTTTAAGCTCCGTTTGAAACGAAGGAATAAAAACTAATAAAATCTTTATGGGCTATAATACCACTATTTAATGCACATAAATCAAATTAGTAAATTATTCCTATTTAAATAGCTTAACCCTGTATGAAATTTGCTAACACAAAGCATCAATACAAGTTGTTGACATTATTTACATAATTGCATGTAGATAATTAGACTACATCTGCAGTGGTATTTTTTTAATCTGTATTCAATTTAGCATTTGTTAGTAATAAAATGTTTGATTAGCATGCAAGCATGAGCGCAAAGCAGCCTGAGAGCTTTTCCTGGAGTCAGAGCTCATTTTCTGGTTCCTCCAAAAGTACATGTCTACGCGCTATTCCTCTGGAAACTTTTGAGCTTGTTCCTTCATTCCAAACGTATGCATGAATTTCTTTTTCTTTGGAACAATTCCTTTACTTTTTCCTCCACTTTTCCTTTGTCCCAAACGGGGCTTTAATGTGGATTAAATTCCACTCATTTTCCTCCACTTCCCCTCTAAACCGAACGGTGTCTTATTGGGAATGAATTATGGGGGTGATGGTGAAGATGGAGCAATTTATATATAGGATCTGCAAAATTTAGAAAAAGGGATCAGTTCTGAACATAGTCAAAACAAACAAAACCCACAATTGCGGGCTTGCGGCCGCCATGTCGAAGGTGGCGGCGGCGACCCCGCTCGCAATAGGCGCCACAGCTTCGGTGCGGGTATCTAACATTCCGCCCTCGGCTGTCGCCTCGGAGCTGCTCGCCTTCTTCGACTCCGCCGTCGCCGGCGCCGGCGCCGCCTTCGCCTGCAAGATCGCCGCCGCCCACCGCGGCTGGCTCAGTCGCTGCTACGGAACCGTCCAGTTCGAATCCTCAGCAGCTGCCACCCTCGCATCCGAACTCGCCGCCTCCGGCCGCCTGCCCCCCTTCCTCGGCTTCCGCCTCTCCGTCTCCCCGGCCCACGCCGACCTCGTGCCCCGCGCGCCCGATCTCTCCCTCCGCTTCGTCGGCGCAGGCCTCATTCTAGGCAATCGAGTCGCCGAGCGCGAGCTCGAGGTGGCCTACGCCTGGGATGGCGTGCGCGCCGAGGTCATCCTGGCGAAGCGGCGCTTGGACCTCTACCTGGAGCACGATTCCCTCAAGTACAGGCTCGAGGTGCTCTTTGAGGACATTAGGGAGTGCTTTGGGTGCAGCCTTGATGAGACGGGCGCCATCTTGCTGCAGGTGAGCTGTTTTCCGTGCAGTTCTTACTGATGCACGAAGCTCCACAACCTTATGCGTTCGTATGTTACAATTGTGTTTTTTATTTATGAAAGTTAAGATTATATTTTAGAATTAATAGATATATGGAGATGTCTGTTTGACGAGCATCGTGCGGATGCCCTTAATTTCACCAAGTCTCCTGGTGCATGACTGGGTGATTGGATAGAATTAGCTCATTGTGCTGAGAGTTGTAATCCAAATCAGCAGGTGAATCTTTAGAATTGCATCTCAAATTTTAGCTCAATATCCAAAATAATTAGAGCATAACAGAATTAATTTTCCAAGTGCGCTGCAGATGGAGCTCTTCTTCCTCTAGGGACATATAGAAGGATACCTTTGTATCTTCTATGACCTGCTGTAACCGTTGTTGCCTGTTATATATTACTCCCTTCGTTCACAAATATAAGTCATTCTAGCATTCAAAATTTGTTCCTCAATATATGTCATTCTCACTTCCCAATACACTTTCTCTCTTCCCAATAAATCTCTATCTCTATCTCTTTCCTCCTCGTTTTCTGCGTACCATACTTTTTCACTTTTCTTTAATTCCCGTGCCCAAAGCTAAAACGATCTATAAAAGTGAACGGAGGGAGTAGCCGTTTTAGAATGGACCAACCCCTGTTGGCTTACCTCTAGGGAGGTAACACAAGGATTTGATCTGAGCAGTTCATTTTGGTTTAGAGGAAACAGAATATACTTGTGTCTAAAATTGTCGCATGCATTTCTGTCCAAAATAAAGAGATCACTTCCTAAATTAAATGATATAATAATTAACTATTAAGAGAGGTCTTTTACCTCCCAAGAGACCGGTGCAAATGGGCAGTCCACGTTCGTTTTGGTCTATATTAAAATCTGCCTTATATATAGCATAGGATCTTAGAAAGTTTTAACGCAAACAGGTTCTATATTTATGTAAGATAAATTTGTTGTTGCATATTATAGTCTTTTCTATTTTGAGCTACTACTATCTATGACTTGAAATGCAAAAATCAATCCGAGTAGCGGATAAGTATATATTTTTTTTTGAGAGGTGATTCACGTTCATGCAAACAAAGCCGGGATGTTGTGCTTACTAAGTTGCTGCTCTCAGCTATCTATTCCAGTTAATATGCAGTGGCACCTTAATTTTCCTGCTGCATGATTTTTGAAACAATTATCAAAGATGATGAAATTATACCACGCCTTTTTTAACTTAATTTTCATAGGGACACTTTTTCATGAGCATGAGATGGCTAAATTAGTTCAGCTTTATTCACTTGTAAATTGAATGGTTACTTTTACGAATGAACATTTGTTTGACTTTCAGTATGGATAAAAACTGGCTTGATATTTTGCATATTATCTGCTATGATCTGGCTTTAATGTTTGTCATATTTCCTTGACTGTCAGGTTTGTTTCAGATCAATAGTGTTTTGGCCTGTTTTCTATGAACATGAAGTTTGATAGTTAAGTATTATGCTTTTTACAGCTCAATTATGCACCGAGAATACACACTGTGGTTCCTGGGCCTCTGGTTGATTCAAGGTTTACGGATGAGCGTTTTTTTGCATGCAAGGAGGACAACAAATCTGCTTGGGTTAGGTCACTAGATTTTACACCTAATAGCTCTTTTGGGCAGTGTTCCAATCTTGTTTTGAAACTGGGCGAAGGTGCACCAGTGTCAGATGTTCTTAAAAGTTTACCCTTCTCAGGAGAATTAGGAGAACTGGTCATTTCTTCAATGGATATGTTTGGCACTTCCTCCAAAGTCGTTCCTCTTGTTGACTGCCCAAGTGGCTTTTCAGTGCCCTACGAAACTCTTTTTCGTCTTAACTCTATGATTCACATGGGGAAGCTTGTTTCCAGGCATGTTAATGCTGATCTGTTTGAAGTTCTCGGAGAACTGTCAGTTGATTCTTCAAGGAGGATATTTGAGAAAATAAGCAAATTAAAATCTACATGCTATGAACCTTTGCACTTCATCAAACAGGAGGCTAATACCATGAAGACCACCAAGAATCCTTTGCAATCTAGCAAGAGTAAAGATAAAGGACAATTGATGAAGTGCTACAGAGTTCATATCACTCCGTCAAAAATATATTGCTTGGGACCAGAGGAAGAAGTTTCAAATTATGTGGTTAAGCACCATTCTGAGCATGCTTCTGACTTTGTTAGAGTTACTTTTGTTGATGAAGATTGGAGCAAGCTTTCTACCAGTGCACTGTCAGCTAGAATTGAAAAAGGTGTCTTTTCTACACCCTTGAAGACTGGCTTGTATCACCGTATTCTCTCCATTCTGAAAGAAGGATTCTGCATTGGCCCAAAGAAATATGAATTTTTGGCCTTTTCAGCTAGCCAGCTTCGTGGCAATTCTGTTTGGATGTTTGCTTCAAATAAATCTTTGACTGCAGAGTGTATAAGAAGGTGGATGGGCCACTTCAAAGATATCCGTTCAGTCTCCAAGTGTGCAGCTAGAATGGGCCAGCTGTTTAGCTCTTCGCGGCCAACGTTTGAAATCTCATCATATGATGTAGAAGTAATTCCAGATATTGAAGTCACAACTGATGGCAATAAGTACATCTTTTCCGATGGTATTGGGAAGATTTCATTGAGATTTGCCAGGCGAGTTGCCAAAGTACTAGGATTAGATTCTGTTAACCCTCCATCTGCTTTTCAAATAAGGTATGGTGGTTATAAAGGAGTCGTTGCTGTTGACCCTACTTCCTTCTTTGATCTTTCTCTGCGACCTAGTATGAAAAAGTTCGAATCAGACAGCACTATGCTGAACATTACAAGTTGGAGTAAGTCTCAGCCATGCTATATGAATCGTGAACTTATATCTCTTCTTTCAACATTGGGGATTAGGGATGAAATATTTGAATCGATGCAACAAGATGATATGCGAGAAGCTGATGAGATGCTGACTAACAAAAAAGCTGCTTTGACTGCCCTGGGAAAAATTGGTGGCGCTGAAACCAAGAGGGCAGTGAAGATGCTGCTGCAGGGCTACGAACCAAGTTCAGAGCCATACCTGTTAATGGTACTTAAAGCCCATCGTGCAAATAGGCTGACTGAAATAAGAACTAGGTGTAGGATTCATGTTCCTAAAGGCCGTGTTCTTATTGGTTGTTTAGATGAAACAGGCAAATTAGACTATGGTCAAGTTTACATCAGAGTTACAAAGAATCAGAAGGAGCAGAAGGACAATGAGCAGCCATTCTTTTATAATGATGATGGGGAAACAGCCGTGGTAGTTGGGAAAATTGCAGTCTCAAAGAACCCATGTCTCCATCCTGGTGATATCAGAGTACTTGAAGCTGTATATGATGCTGGATTGGATGCTAGGGGCCTTGTTGATTGTGTCGTGTTTCCTCGGAGAGGTGAAAGGTATATATTAAGCCAAATAATGATTTTCTTAGACTCTAGACTTCTTTTTTACTTTGCCCATGGCTTTGAATGAGCTTGTGTCTCAACTGAACTAAGTCACTGTATTTATCTTTGATAGCCCTGCTATACATGTTATGTTGTCCAATGCTTAAAATCTCAGTCAATTATTTGGATTAATCCTGTCAAAATGCACTACCCTTAGGCCTCATCCAAATGAATGCTCCGGGGGCGATTTGGATGGCGATCTTTTCTTTATTACATGGGATAACAAGCTGATCCCAGAGAAGGTTGATGCACCTATGGACTATACTGCAACAAGGCCACGCATAATGGACCATGTTGTTACACTTGAGGTACATTCCTAAGTTCTATTGACATTGATTTCCTGAATCTCGTTTTGCCTAATGTCAGATTTTTCATATTTGCAAATAGCATGTTTCAGTGACATGGTTCAGTTTTCTCAGTGAAACTATTTCTATTTATTTCTCATATAAACCAGAATTTTGTGGTGTAATGTGAATCATTTCTCTGAGAAATTAAAACCCACCCAAACAGGACCTTAGCTTCAGATTGTCATTATGGGAGGTGCACATGAAATTTTGCTGGTTTGTTAACTATTACCGCCGATTCCCTGCTCGTGATACTTGAAGAATGCATCATACCCTTTCATCTTTGCATTGTTATGAGATGTTACAAAAATAAAAACATCTGTAAATGCAGGAAATTCAGAAACACTTCGTCAATTACATGATAAATGATACCCTCGGTGCTATCTCCACTGCGCATCTGATCCATGCGGACCGTAATCCGCTGAAAGCTCGAAGCCCTGAGTGCCTCCAGCTGGCCGCTCTGCACTCGATGGCTGTCGACTTCGCCAAGACAGGTGCTCCGGCCGAGATGCCCCAGACACTGCGACCCCGGGAGTACCCCGACTTCATGGAGCGCTGGGAGAAGCCAATGTACACCTCCAACGGCCCCATGGGCAAGCTCTACGGTGCCGCCCTGCGCCATGCCGAGAACTCTGAAGTACTCCTGCCCGAGAACCAGCCGAGCTGCGCGTACGACACTGACCTAGAAGTCCCGGGTTTCCACGAGTTCCTGGACGTCGCGGAGGAGTGTTACGAGCTGTACGCCGAGAAGCTGGGCACACTGATGAGCTACTACTCGGCGGAGGCCGAGGACGAGATCCTGACGGGGAACATCCGGAACAAGCAGCTCTACCTGAAGCGGGACAACACGAAGTACTATGACATGAAGGACCGGATCCTGGCGGCCGTCGACGCCTTGCACGAGGAGGTGAGGAGCTGGCTCCGGGAACGCGGGGAGGACAACGCATCGAGGATGGCGTCGGCGTGGTACCACGTGACGTACCACCCGGACCGCCGCGCGGGGAAGCAGTTCTGGAGCTTCCCCTGGATCGCCTGCGACAACCTGCTGGCGATCAAGGAGTCGCGGAGTTGCCGACGGCAGGTGGACGGCGCCGTCCCGATGGACTGCGGCGCCTGATGCGCGCGCCGCGGCGTCGCAGCGTCATCGACGGTGCGGGATGCCAGTGATGCGCCACCTCTTTCTTCTGTGAAAAATGTCCAGTGCAGCTATCCGAACTCCAAATCGATATGCGTTAATGTATTCTGCAGCAAGACATGAAAATCGTTGCATACTTAAAAAATAAAAAAAAATCAGTTTTATCTAAATTTGGTTGAAATGCTGAAGTAAACGGTTCGGTTTTACTACTTCATCGTTTGGTTTTTTTCGTTTATTGATCAGTTTTATTTTTTTTTTCGAAATTTCATTTTTTTAATTTTTTAAAAACAGTAATCCGAAGAAATAAGGGTAGACCGGAGAAAACCGGTTCAGTTTTAACCGGCTCTATAAACCACGCTGGGTGGGGATCGTGCCGTGAGGAGCAAAGGTTGTAAAGCAGATTTTATGAGCGCGCACACACGTAGTAAAAGACAATTTGAGAATCGTTGAATTTAAAGATGAGCGGTTGAGATTAATCAACTATTTTTTTACGTGAATTTGATACATATCATTATAATTTTGTAAATTTTAAAATATAGTATTTATATGTCAATGACAGATGAGTTTTACGATGAATAACACAGATGAGTCTTAAAATGAATAACACGTGGGTCCGAATGATATATTTTAAATTTTATAAAATTGTAATGATATATATCAAATTAATCTTTTTTTTAAAAAAAAATCTTATTTGTCGTATTCTCAATTGAAAGGCAGTACTAATATTTCTGGTTTTACCGCCGGTTGCCTGCGATTGATACGCCTCTTTAGAGAAAAAAATGATCGATTAATATCAGCTGTTTATTTATGGATTCGACGACTCTTGCTGCACAAGGATGGTCACAAAATCCGCTTTAAGCGAAGCCGCCGGCAGGGCACACCATCCTGGTCTTCTTCAACTCCGGCCCGTCAAACTACCTGACCGTTTACCGTTACCTTGCTGTAACAGCGGCGGGAAAAGAGGACGCCGCCCACTGACACAGGAAGACAATTAAGCTAAGCAACAACCCACCTAAACCAAACCAGAACCCCCGTTGCATCGCCGCCTGCCTCCTCCTCCCCTGATCCTCTCTCCCTCCCCGCCGCCAAGCTCGGCCGCGCGGCACCCGAGCCACCTACGGACCACCAGCCAGCAAGCGAGCGGGATGCCCGGGCCGGGGGCGCACCTGCTGTACGCGCTGTCCGGCGGGGCGGCGCTGTCGCGGCTCGCCGGGCACGGCCGCTTCGGCCCGCACCACTGCGCCGTCTACGCCGCCAACGCGTTCCTCGGCCCGGACCTCGGCTCCTTCGCCGAGTGGCTCTGCTCTTTTCTCCCCTCTGCCTCCGCCGCGGGAGGGCTCGCCATGGCCGCCGTGCACCACCCCTTCTACTACCCGGTCCTCCTCGGCCTCCCGCTCGCCTGGGCCTACTCCTGGCTCTCCCGCCGGATGATCCGCGCCGGCGTCCTCGATTCCCCCGCTGGGGTGGGTGACGGAATGTTCCTCTTCAGTTGTTAATGTTCTACGGCTGCGGGATCGGCAGCATATTTTCCAATCTAGCTTTGCTGATGCGGCATTATCCTAGACCAGTAATCGTGGAGGAAGGGCTGAGACTAGAGTCCAGAAGCCTCTGATCAGGTGCCATTATCTGATTTGTTTAATGCTGCAGGCAGCGCTAAACAAGAGGCAGTGCTTCTTGCTTATCTCGGCCGGCTCGCTGTCCCACTTCTTCTTGGATCATTTGTTTGAGGTGAGCATTGGAGGGTTTATTTAACTGCAAGGGATGTACTACGAATATTCCTCGTGATTCGGGAGAGACATTAGCATAGACTTGTTGCTCCAGCTTTAAGAATGTTTATGGGATTATAGTACTATGTGGGGAAGCTCCTCTTTGCAAGGCGTGTGCCTGAATTGTGCACGAAGAAGTAAAAATTATCAGGACTCACGAACAAAAGCGGCATTCTCCACACTTTGCTGCTATGGCGACAAATGGATTGTTTTGTTTCTTTTGAAGCATTGCATGCTTCTTTGAATAATGAGATTGATGTTATATTGCTGCAGGAGAATGGCCATTCTACAATGTATACTTGGATACTGAGCACTGGTTGGTGGCAAGGCCGCGCTCCAATCAACCCAGATGCTGTGGTTGTTGTAGGCCTTCTTTGCATTGGCCTCATGGGGGGTTTTGTGTATATTAACAGGTGATAGCTCTGTACTGATGCTCTACAGAAGGGGATTTTTTTTAGATAGCACCGATGCAGTCTTGTTTTCTGCAACATGTTGGAATTAAATATTATAAGTAAGGCTGCATAGAGTTCAAAACATGACATTACATAGAGTTAAATTCTTTTACAACACACCTATGTTTTTAAGGCGTCGCCTAGGCGATAAGGCGCAACTGAGTCGCCACGGGAGAAAGGTGTTGCCTTAATCGGCTTACGAGCATAATGCACCCGCCCGATTTTGGCTAAGTCCAAGCTGAATTTGTTAGTAAATCGTTCTATTATGTCGTTGCCCTCTCAATTCCACCTCCTCTCTGCTTGATTTCATCATCTCTGCCTTAAAAACCTAACTGCTCTATTGGTCTATTCAAAGAATCGGCAATAAGTACATAAGTTTCTACATAATTTTTGGTGCAATTCCGCCATAGGATGTGTGATAAGGCGTCGCCTCGCCGCACGCCTTAAGCGTCTAGGCGGCTGGAAGGGGGTGAAACGCCGCGTCTCACCTTACCACCTTAAAAACATAGCAACACATTGCAGAAAACAAGACTGCATCTATGTAAAGCCCTTTTGTTCTATAGACTGAAAACTCTAAAAAGGGCAGCACAATGCATGTAGCTCCTGCTTGTGCATGGTCCTGAGAAGGGTCCAACCACTTTAAGCTGAAAACTTTGTTGTTGAAATAATCTTTTTAGATAGCAACTGTTGAATTTTATTTTTTGGGATGTATTTTTCAGTATCATATTCGAAATAATGAATTTGTATTCTGTTTGGTTGTCCGTTCAGTTGTAGGACTTTTTCCATGTGTTGCAATGAGTGTACATGGGCACTCCTGAGCCTGAAAAAAAAAAGGAAATTGTCACCTTCTGTTTTTCAAGCTTCTGGTTTGCTTAGTATGCGTAAACATGCAAGTCCTCTTATAGAGCCCCTTTGGATTGCAGGAAAAATTTCTGAATCCTATGTTTTTCCTATGAAATTGAATTGATTCCTATGAAATTTCTATACAATACCTATATTCCAAAGGAGTCCTAAACGTTTGTGTGTTGTTGTTTCTTTTTCAGTTTCGGTTCATGTAACAGTTTTAAATGTTCTGGCTTGTGCACAGCCCGGCAGCAGCTTAAGCCTATTTTGTTCGCTTCTTACGCAAAGATGCACAGTTTTGTTGCGCTTTAGAAAAAGTATATACTGATCTTTATTGATGGCCAACAAAATTGTCGTGCCGGTACACAAATCTGGATCATTGTAATCCTTTTGAGATTTGAATATATCTATGACTAATTGCGTTACAAAATTTTTTTCCTTTTCTAAATGTACCTTGAGTTACAAATTCATGTGCATGTTACTATTTTTAAACATTGTGTTCCTTATTTTGATAGAGTGAAGCATGGTGTGTCTGCAACAGAAAAATCGAATCAATCTTTCTATCTCATCCTGGTGATAGCCACCCTGTACTGTATGTGGTGTGCCAGTCAGATATACCTGCGGCAACCATCTCAGCCTGCCATAGGTGAAGAAGCTGACCTCGGAGTGATAATTTTTCTTGCTATTTACCTTTTTCTTCCACATGGTTTGTGTGTCCTTTCAATGAACCAAAAGGATTATACTGATGTATTGAATGAACTGCCCCTTCGATAATGTGCATGCGCAGTCTTGTTTTCTGCAGTGTGTTGTAACTAGATTTATTTTGTAACTGGATATTTCCCTGTTCATGTATGTAAAGACTATTCATTATTTAGGCTGAAAATTGTACTGTTGAAATAATAAATTAGATTGTATATTATATGTATATGCTATTGACTTTTTTGAAAAGAGAACAACGTGTTATTCATTAGCTGCATGGAGATGAATGGTTAAGGCTCGATCTTCAAGGCGCCAATCACAAATCCTGTGCTTTGGGCACTTGTGAAAATATGTGGCAAATTGGGAGGGCTAATTATCATGGCTGGTATTCTTATCACTATCGTGGCTGGGCATTTTTGTTGAAGGGAGCTTGGCATAGCGGTAAAGCTGTTGTTTTGTGACTTGTCCTGAAAACAGCCTCTGGCTACGTGCAAACTGTGCAAGTGGAAGCTATATGCACTGGGCTGATTTTTTATTTATCAAAATGCACATTACCACAATTGTGAATTTAAGTGTTCAGTTTATCTCATGGCCACTATCCGTTGACATTTTATTTTCTAGGTGGTAGTGTTTCTTTTTGTTTCTGTATACTGGTTTCAGCTTTCTATGTAGTCGGACATGATGAAATACGGAGATATCCAAGATTGCATCATACTATGAGTCTGGACCTCTGGATTGCGCTGTCTCCACAGTCGACCCTTCTCACCTCTTATTAATAATTATTTTGGGCACCAAGCAATATCTGTTAGTTTACAGGACTTCTTAACCAGCTAGTAACGACTGAATCGGATATATTTCGGCTTAGTGTTCAAGAATGTTTAAACATGTCCATGAAACATTAAGGATTACACAGGATAACTATGCAAGGGACTCAACAATACTAATGTTGTGCCTGTCCTCAACCTTCATGGAGATCTCTAAAGCCTTCTCTAGCTCCAACACAACTTGCTCCATGGATGGCCTCTGCTTCTTGTGGCCAGTGCATGACAGAGCAAGCTTCAAACTGACAGCAAATGCATCCGCGGAGTAGTCCCCGTTCAATCTAGGATCAGCAAACTCCAATATATTTCCGCCTTGGATAAGCGTTAAAGCCTGAGAACAACAGGTACTCAAATCAGGTCCAGCTCAATCTAGAACTTAATTTTAGAATGTAAATTTGCATTTGTATCTTCTGATCCTTACCAATTTGTCCAGTAACATTGGCTTAGGCGTGTTCATGATGTTGATCGCTCGCTTTCCTGACAGGAGCTGAAGGAGGACCATGCCGAAGCTGTATACATCCCCGGCAGCATTCACCTTGTGGTTGTGACGGTATTCTGGATCGACATAGCCAAATGTTCCTCTGACTTCAGAGCTTACATGCGACACACCTAACTCCATGACTCTTGACAGTCCGAAATCAGAGAGCTTGGGTTCCATGTCAACCCCAAGAAGTATATTGGTTGGCTGCCACAGCACGTATGATTTCATTATTTGAACATGTAGATGCATAATATCCTTTAAGATAAGATCATTCAACCAACCTTAATGTCACGGTGAACAATGCAGCCTTCTGGATATATGTGCAGGAACCAAAGGCCACAAGCGCTGCCAAGCGCTATGCGAAGCCTCTGAATCCATGAAAGATTTTTATCTTTTCCTGCAATCAAAATATTCAGTTATCTGAAGCTACAAAAGTACTATACTTCTAGGCCATCCTGTTATTTATTATTTCAAAAGGTGCTCACCAAATAGCCATTCTGACAAATTACCATTGATGCAGAGCTCATACACCAGGAAACACTCCTCCTGCCCGTCACAGTAACCTCTTAATGACACAAGATTCGGGTGCCTGATATGTGATAAGCTGGTAACTTCTCTTAGGAAGGTTTCTGCATGCTCATTCTTAACAATGTGCTTCACTGCAACAGGCCAGCCATTTGCAAGCATTCCTCTGTACACTTTCCCTGAATATACAAGAGGAACAAGGTGAACACAATACACAAACATAAAAACGTAATTGATGGACTCAAGTTTTGGAAAATATGGTAACTGCTTTCAAAGCCTCATGTTTTTCTATAAAATATGTATTTTGCTTGCTTGATGATACAAAGATCAAAATCCTGACACGCACCTGCAATACCCTGTCCGATGACATTTGATGGACTCAAGTTTTCAGTTGCAGCAAAGATATCTTTGACCGACATCTGCTTGCAGGTAGTCTCTTCATATTCTAGTGATGCAAATTTGACCTCTGAAAGATAAAGATGCACATGTTCATATTGCTATGTATTAAGGGACAAAAAACCATCACCTTAGATACTGCAGTATGTGTATATATATATATCAGAAAATAATTTGTACTATACCGTTATTCTTTCTTGATGGCTTGAACTTGTATGCTCGCCTCTTTATATGGCAGTAAACAGCAATGACACCAACTATCACCGCCGCAGCGAGACATCCTAACAGGGCTTCATATCCTGCTGATCAATCCGAGGAGCTGAAAATTTGAAGGGTAAAGGTAGAAACGCATGCGAAAAGGGAGGTGAAGACTCAAACCTTTATGCATTTAGATTGTGGCTAGGAATTGAGAAGAACACGAAATTACTTCTCACTCACTTTGTGACTGTTGTAATCGAAGCAATTTATTGTCGAGGGCGCCCTATAACCCAGTCGTTATTATCAATGATTTGCTAATTACTAGTCATTGCCGGCCAAGACGTAAGCAAGAAAGAAGCCAAACATTTTAAAAATTGGATCCAATAGCATAGCTTTGGTCTGCATCTGAAATTGAAAGATCGACATTGGTAGAGTAGTACATGTGCTTGGACTCATGCATTGTTTTAGACGAATGGTCAGTTCTTTTGGAGTTTAGACAAATGTCAAATGTGGCATCTCTATGCAGAATGGAATACTCTAAAATATGAACTAGATCAATGGAACACTCATCTACTTTGACGACTTCAAATAACTGAATGAGCCAAACGAGAAGTTAAAATAATGAGAGCTTTCTCCTTCAAATAATAACCACTGCACAAAGATCTAGACATCTAGAACGGGTTTTTGTACACAACCATAATGTCCCTGCTCTTTCCAGGTGACATTGTTTGTTTTTTCCGCTGCTGTTTGTCTATTCTGTCGATCAAGTTGTTGGATTTGTAGATGCTAAGCTAAGCTATTGCTATTATCAACGCAAGATCTCCAGATGTGGTAATTCTTATTTTTAGGTGTATTACTTTCGTAAACTCTCTTAAGGCTGAACTGATAGGCAGATTGCCTGCTCTATTTCTTTACAAAATTATCAAGACTTATTTACATAGCACCATCAAACCTACTCCTAGCTCCTAACTGAAAGAGCACAATAATAGTCCACAATATCATGTTCAGTTTCAGTTTCAACCTTTGAGATTTGATACTGTGTTGTCTCCGTAATGCCTACGCCTTTCAAGATTTGATACCATGTTGCTTCAACAGTACTACTATTATCGTCGTTCTGACTATCGACAGTAAAAGTATATGATCATGGGGTGATGTGCTTTCGTATTTGATATGGTCTAGTCTAAGAAAGATTCAAAGGAGTTTTTTACTTCATTCGGACCACTCGAGCGGTGTAATACTCTACGTCCAAAAAGCGGATTATCTCAATTACAAAGGTTGGATTCTCTCTTTCGCGAGAGGATCCGAAACAGGTGGAGGGTGATTGAAACGTGGATGAGTGGGGTGTTTGCTAGACGGAATGCAAGAGCCTTAGTGGTGTTTGCTGGTTTGTTTTTCGTGGTTCTTTTGTGTCGTTTTTCTCTATCGCTCTTCGGTTCTCTTTTTATATAGGAGGAGGGGTCCGAGGTTACAGATAGTGAGCCCTACGTGATCCTGCCGCCTCGCCGACAGGTGGGCCCTTCTGCTGTCGTTGCCATCACTCGCTTTGCCTATGCACGATCGTGACCCGTCGCGTCCGCACGCAGCGACGAGCACTATAGCGTCTGTTCGCCACTGTTGTGTCAGCCACAGTGTCACCAGGTCTTGTCCAGCAGCCGTTGCAGTTTTTTACTGGAGTGTCGCCGTGGTGAATTCCGTCCCGTCCCGTCAGAATGAATAGCAGTTGACCACCGAATTAAATATGCCATAACGCGACACCTATCCGTTGCTTCTCGGAGGTCGACTCTCGGAGGTCGGAGTCTCTACACGTCTTAACGCGGCTAAGACTTGGCTGTCGTAGATCGTCGCTTTGGAGGTCAAAGCTCGCTGTCGCTCGACTCTTAATTCGAGGCTTTATGCGTACGAGCACGGACTGTCAAGTATTTGGAGTATACGATCCCGACAAGTATATACCTTCAAATGAACTCTTGAGATAAGTTCCTTCACCGATAGTACCTCCTGGGATGCATCTGATTCTCAGGCAAACTATTTGCTCTACAGTAACAGCTGGCTTGGAATTGGGAAATGGTCTAAGTAATGATGTCAGGACATCGTTTCCATGTGGATCCAGAGTGACCGAATGATAATGTCGCAATCATTTTTTCACTAACTAGGTAGAAAATCAACTAAAATATTAAGAGGACACATTGTTTTCAGAGAAAAAAAATGTCTCCATGCATCTTGGTGTAAATAAATGCACCTTCATTTTTCTCTTTTTTTCTTTTTCGAATGAGAATGTTGTTATGAATAGCACATGTATTTATCAAAATCAAAGGTCCCAATATATAGAGATGCAAGTAAAAGAAAATATATACAAAACTTCTTAAAACAATACACAAAATTTCTAACATATACATATATCTTTAACACCTCTTTTCAAACTCATGATAGATCAAAAACACTAAATTTGCATGAATCTGAGCCTCCGGTCCTTAGCCTGGGAAACAAAGCCTGGGAAACAAGAAACCACCAAACAAGCCACCCTTAGCCCTGAATCCTGACCAACTAGAAAGAGATGCAAATTCAGACTGCGTTACAAGCCCCGGGTGAAGCGAGAGGCAAGTATTCAGTTGTTCACTGCAGGGTCTAGAGCAGGGCTCTCGACAGGGGGACAATACAGCCGCCTTTACGTTTTCAAAAAGACAATACAGCCGCCTTTGGCGTACCCACAAGAACGCTTTCAGGACTAGGTTTTGCCGCATCTGCATATCAGTTCCAGCCTTGGAGCTTACTGCTTAGAGATCAAGGATGTGCGACGGCCGCTACATGCGATGCACCCTGCATATGGACGAAGGCGATCGAAGAGAGCATCTTTCACCACACTGATCTTTTAAGTTCTTTTGGCTCTGCAGAAAAAGTCTTGTTTGGTGAACAGTATTGCAGTTGATTCTGTTTGGTTTTGTAATCTTCGTTGCCAAATAATTTATGTTTTGGTTTATTTTACCCTATTAAAATGTGATTTTGGATTAATTTACTCTCTGATGCAATTTTTTTTAATTCTCTGTACATAAGTGTAAGATTAAACTTTATAAAATGATAAAGCACATCATAACAAATAATATAAAAATACAGCTTAAAACTTTTACTTATTATTTTG
This sequence comes from Zoysia pacifica, assembly GCA_001602315.1. Lineage (NCBI taxonomy): Eukaryota > Viridiplantae > Streptophyta > Magnoliopsida > Poales > Poaceae > Zoysia > Zoysia pacifica. Next base: position 6,285 of record BCLH01002375.1, on the reverse strand, counting down.
CATGTAATTTTGTATCTCAAAGATTAATTGAATATTAAATTACTCTCCCTATAAAAATAATGATAAAAAAATTTATAATCATTTTAAATATGTATTATTATGTGTCTTATCGTCTCATAAAGTTTGATCTCAAGATTATTGTGTATTGAGAAAAAAAAAAGGCAAATTTCATGAAGGAGTAAATTAACTCAAAGTCATGTTTTGATAAGGTAAAATAAACTAAAATATAATTTAAAAGGTTATTTGAATTTTGGCTATAGTTGAAGGGAGTAAATTGAAATTTATCCTTACCTATTTTTTTTGGTATATGTCGTCGCTTGTCAACTACTTTGAAGGCAGGGAGAAAAGTGCAGGCCCGATGCGGGCAAGCCTGAAAATGAAAATACAATATAACAAAGTTCTGGTGAGGTAGACCATCTTCACTTCTTTCACCTCTTAGTAGGTGAAATCTCGAATCAATTTGAACCGTCGAATTTTAGAAGAAAAAAATAGTGCACGCGATGTCTCCAGCGAAATTTGTTTCTATGAAGCAATTTTCTTCTCGATGATAGCGTTTATTTCTAAAATAGTCACTTACCTAATGTATAACACATACAACTTTTTATAATTTGTTTATCCCTTTCAATTTAAATATTATAACAATTATTAATTATTTTAGTGCTTTTACCTCCTAAGAGGTAAAATAAAATTTTTTTTCTTAAGATCTGTGTAAATAGACAACTCATGTTCATTTAAATCGACCATGGAATTTACCATATAACAACATCATCTTATATTAATTCACATTTTTTCGATATATATTTCTCAAAGCTGCAAAGTAGCTAGCTTGGAGAACTTCTCTCATAGCTACTGTTAAGTTTTCCGGCTGAAATGGATCGTGGACGCAGTCCACCCCTCTGAACAAATTAAAATGGTGCGGATATTGCAGACATTTGATCACGTATGTCCGACTTTGTTTTTGTATTACTAGGGTTTATGTTATATCTAACACAGTGCATCCCTAAATATTCTCAGATCTTTTCATGCATGCATGGGAGCTCGAAATCAAACTGGGATAGTCTCTGAACGCGAAAGCGGGCGCTAAAAAAACTATGCATTCGTCAACCATATAGTGCGCAACAGAACACTGATCTACAACACTTTAGCATCTTATCATATCACGCAAAACCAACCATCGGATCTTGATCTTTATCGGATCACATGATCCGGGCCGTCCAAAGTCGATCGCTCCGATCTGACACCTGTGATCATCTATGTATAGTTCGACGACTAGAGAAGAACCCTAAGCTGACTCTTCGCCATGCACAAGTCCGTTCCACTATAAATTAAGGTGTGGTCTCTTCTCACTTGCCCAAGACAGCAGTTGGCCTCCAACCACACTACTAGCCAGTAGCTACTCTCTCCTGTCTCTAAAGATTAACATTTTGCTTAAAGTAACTACTCGTACAAAGGTAGGAGACGAAGTGTATGGGAGGAAGGCCATTCTTCTGCATCTTCAGCTTCTCACGCAAGTCGAGAAGGTACCACGTCGACGACGAGGCGAGCGACTGGGAGGGGCCGGCGCCGAGGCTGCGCAAGGTGCGGTCCAGCGACGAGGACGACAGCTGGTGGGTCGGCGAGCGCGACGTCGACCATAAGGCGTCCGACTTCATCGCCACCTTCCATCAGAGGCGCCTCGTCGTCTAATTAAGCTAGATGTGTTTCTTGATCTAGCCAGTGCATGCTTGCATCAATTCTCGTGCTAGATATGTTAGCTCCTCTAGTATAATTACATTCGAAGTCATCGTCTCGTCGAGGTAAAATTTTATATTACACCAAGATCAAGGACCGAGAGAGAGCATAGCTCTCCTAGCTTCTTGATCAAACAATAATGTACTATTTCATTGTGTACATGACTATATTCAGTGGTAGATCGAAAAATGTATGATGTACCCAAATATATATACTCTCTCTATTCTTAAATTGATGTCACCGTTGACTTCAAATCTCAACTTTAACTATTTATTTTATTCAAAAAATTATGATAAATTTCATATATTTTGTTATAATTTGCTTTATTATCAAATTTATTTAAAACACAGTTCAAAATTTTACACACTTAACTTATTTTTTGAATAAGACGCATGATTAAAGTTGAGATTTGAAGTCAACGAGAACGGAGGGAGCACGTAAGAGAGATTGGCATGTATGAATGAGATGACAAAGTGAATAAATTGCTGTGTACTAATATAGTGTTATTTGACTTGTATCTCGCTCGAAATTCTCATGATCAATCTATGATAAAGTACGTACCGTACTCTATCATTTAGAGCAGAGGGAGTAACATTTTCTTTATCGTGAACACAGGGTATATTATGTAAATCGTTCACATGTAAGCTGTGAAGTTGTATACATGCAACTACTACTATGTAAGTACTAAATTATATGAAGTGAGTTGTTTTCCATTATCTAAAATGTAAGTACTAAATTATATAGAGCTTGCCTGAGAACTCTTTGGGAGCACAGTGTGAAAATGCATGCAAACTACCAGTGCAGGAAGCAAGCAGTTGTTAAGCACGCGTTTTGGCAGTACTCACACACAGTTCTAGACAGTGAGTGGAAGCCTTTGGCGCCAACAGGGAATGAAGGGGAAAATGAGCCTTTTGTCGGGAAAGCAACCCAAATAGAAGCCTCCTGCACGTAGGGATGAAAATGGTACGATAAATTCTCTCTCATTTCAATTTTGAAACTATTTTTTTCGACCGTTTTTGATTATCAAATTTAGACGGGACAGGAACGGAAGTAGGGTCAGAGTTGTTGAGATGGAAACGAAAATGAAATTAGTGTTTTTTACTGTTTTCAGATTTATTTTTTTGTTCGGTAATTTCTCGTATTTTCTTGTTTTATTACACTTGGAATAAAATTAAAACCCGTGATAGAAAAATTTTGTTAGTCAAATTCAATCTAAGCATGTCTATTTAAAGTTCTAAACCTTAATCCTATTAGTTAAATGAACAACACTTCACATGGTCATAGTCAGATACCAAGTGATCATGATTTTATTCTTTAATGCACTGTAATTCACTGTCTAAGTCATTTATGTTATTGTTTAAAACTATATTTTATAGTTAAGACTTGTTTAACTCTATTTAACTATACAACTCAATGTTATTATCTTTCTGATTTGAACTATCCTTTTCTGTCTGTTACCGATAATTTTTCATTCCGATATATCCGTTTTCATATTCTCAACTATCCGTTCTCGTATTGTGATCTCGACTTTTTCGTTTCCGTTTCATTCGACTAATTAAATATAAAAAAAATGAGATAGTATTTTTCCAGACTGTTTCCTTTGTTTTCATCCCTGCCTGTATGGAAGTACTCTATTGGGCTCCGAGCTCTAGGCCTTTACCGACTGAAAGTCACTAGTCAGTGCCCCGCTTTGTGCTTTACGTCTTGTCTCTTAAAATATTCTTCGTCTTCTTCCTTAATTCCAGCCAATATTCTCATCGATCTCATCGTCCTTGTTATTCGCTAGTACACACTTCGCTCTTGGAGATACAGCCAGATAAATTTGCCACGTCAATTGGCATATTATAATTTCGTTCTTTAATATCTGGACTCCCTAACCGTACTAACCAAAGACCTTCAGTATTGTACCGTAGCTATTCTTCAGTAGTAAGCACAGCCATATCTATATTTATTACCAGCTGCCGCTGGATCTTGCACATATCCTGAAGTAATTGCAAAAATGCAGTGAGCTTACTGCCAGCATCATGTTGTGCCATATCATCATCATCGTCATCGCAACCTCTATCTAGATCATCAGGGGAAAAGAAAGCAAAGTTCAGAACCAAAGAGTGAAAACAATAAATCAGTTTCCGTTAAGCCTGCGAACGGATCCTGCAGGGCAAGCTCTCCGATCAGAATCTGCATGCGAAAGTTCTGCCTTTTACTCCCTTTCCTTGCCGGAGGAAGAACAGAAGAAGATTCGTCTTTGCAAAGGGTACATGTCCTGATTTTGCAGCCCTTGCATGGCTTTCCAATTATCAAGGTCATGTCAACTTCGACACAGGATGTGTCCCTGACAGCTGATGCTTTTTAAGGTCCATCATGTCGTGTCGTTCTCCAACTGTCATTATGCACATTTGTTCTCAGTGTTGGAATTGTTGATCTCGTGGCTTAATTGCCCGCTAATGACGCTGTTAAAAAGGCAGGTCCCAAGTCAACCCACGCTATAAGAAGGGAGCCCAGCTCCTATAGGGTTTTTTATGTTCTGATCTAATAACCTCTGTACTCTATCGATCTAGAGATGTGTGAGATTGGTTTGAAGACCTAGACCAATCTATATAGGATGCTCAGGAAGAAGAAAAGATCCATCGCTTGCCTACCTCACCAAGCACAAAAATACACAAGTCATCATCAGTCTCGGCTCTTATCAGATCATTTTTGTACTAATTATTTTCTTTTATGTGTGTTCATGTCTGGCTAGTTGATCCTATGTGTTTTAATTCTAATATTTAGTATCAGAGCCAACTAGTCTAGATCTTGAACCCTATGTGATTTGATTGATGCCTATTGCAATGTTGAGTTGGAGATCTTGGGTGGTTTGCCTCGGCTACATAATGAAGAAGGGGAAAAAGATTACTCACGCCAAAACCCAAAGTATTTCCCCAAAATCCAAACCAAAGACAGGTCAAATCCACGAATCTGAACCTCATAGGCGGGAATGAGAAAGATCTGAGCAATTTCTTTCGGAAATGTTGAAATCCTAAGGTAATTACGTACCATTTTGCTCAGACACCATGGTGCTTAACGCACCTTAGCCTCGCCGCCTAAATGCACGCTCCCATTAGTCAGATTGAACGCGCGCACTGCGCTGGCCCGACGACCTCGTGTTTCGGCGCATCGCCTTTGTCGGTCACCACGAGCCGTCACTCAGATTGTTGCCCTTAGCCGCGTGCTGCACTCGTCTTCAGCTACGAGCCCAGTCGCGTTTGCACGCCGCTCTACGTCATCCCCTTCGGCACTCGCGGCCCCCCTCAGACGCGCACGCAAGCCGTGCAGCATGCGCATGCCCTCCTCGCGACAGCTTGGCCCGCGCAGTCCCAGGGTCGCGTGCCGCGCCGCTGGCCGCACCACCCGCTGACGAGCTCCGCGCCGCTCGCGCAAGCATCGCGCAACGCGCCTCGCACTAAGACAGCATCGGCGCGGCGCGCGGCGGCCTTACTTTCGCTCTCCCTGTCGGCCACTCAGATTTTTTTTTTAAAGGAATGATTTAGGTGGCGTTCGACAATCTGAAAATGAAAAAAATGAAGTCTAGATTAGGAATTAAAAAATAAATAGATAATTAAGATTTAATAAGATAGAAGAATAAATAATTCAGATTCTTTCTTTCTGTATCCTAATTATAAACCCAACTTCATATCCTATTTCTCAAACACCACCTTAGGTGTCTTTGGATAAGCAGAAATGCTCTTTAGGTTTGGGATACTAGAACAAAAAAGAAAATCTACACTTTTTCTTCTTACATCTCATTAAATCTCAACTATTCATTTATTTCTCAATCTCAAATCCATTCATCATATTCCATTTGCCAAACGACACCTTAGGGTTTGAGTTCCGGGAGAGAAATTCGGTGTTTTATATGCCGTGTATTATTTTTCAACCGTCGGATTCAATCCAATGGCTGAGATGCCCTTGTCTAAATTTTGGATCGGGTTGTAAGTCCGTGTCGGCAGGAAGAGCTAGCAGGCTGGGCCACTTCGGCCCAGATTGGTCTGTTTCTTTAGTATTAGGTCTTCTTTTTTCTCGTGGACATTTTAATGATTGATGGGCCTCTGTGGATTGCATTCATTTAGGGTCAATTATGTTATACTTTTTCCTGATATTTTTCAGGGAATTAAGTTAACTGCCAATTTATTTTTGGCAATTTTATGGGCTCTTCACGAGCAAATTTAGTTATTGGCCACATTTCGAGAATAATTAGCAGGCTTATGTTACATGAATCTTATATTCATTTATGGGCTATAATTGTCTTCACAATATTAAGCACGTTGCCTGAAAATTTAAGTATTTATGTTGATGTTCCGCATGAGATTTGTCCTCTCATGTTGGTATAAATATAGTTAAATATCTTGGGGTTTTCATGGCCATTTTGGACAATTAAGTGTCAAATTAAAATTCTTTTGAGGACTATAGTATGCTTACGATAATGATTACTAAGATTTGATATAAAGTTTTAGACACTTAAGTATTTGAATAATTAATTAAGTGACTATTAGCTGGCCTTTTGGGTACCTTATG
>BCLH01002374.1:34837-44945 GCA_001602315.1 Zoysia pacifica | reverse complement strand
CGCGGCTCTGCGACGGCTGCCGGGCCGCGCCCGGCGCCGCGCACTCCAGCCAGCTCCAGGCCGTGCTCTGCACGCTGTGCGCGGGCTTTCTGGGATGCGCCGCTGAGCCGCAGCACCACCGCCCGGCCCCCAAGATCGCCGGGTTCCCGGAGACGAGCAACCTGGTTCGCGTCTTCTTTGGTTCTCAACCGCCGCCGGCGATCCCTCCTGAGCCACCGCCGGACGACACAAGGTGCCTCCCCGACCTAGTTAACATCGAACTGAAGGCAAGCGACACAACGGCCAACGTACGTCTCGTTTTTTATACTATTTCACTCACAACATCGAACGGCACGCAACCTTTGGTGAGACGTCTGATTGAAATACATCTTTTGTTATTTTTTTTCCTGTTCTTATGGTAAGATCGATGCCCAACTTTTGGCAGCCACAGAACTTCCTACCATTTCTTCTTATGTATTCATAGTTACCATCAGACAAACTCCAGGTACGCGAATGCGACAAGTTTATCGATCAGATCAACAACGAGACCGGCGATTATGTTGACGACCAAGACAGGGGAAACCTCAACGACGACTTGGAGTTGGCCTCCATCGGTCATTTGGAAGGCGATTGCAAGGCAAGCATCTCACTCGATGATTGATGTAACTAGTCTCAAAATACTCGTACTAATGCTACGATCTAAGAAAATTATTAACTTAAGAAATAATATATTAATACTGAAATAAATTTATTTTGTTTTTCAACAACTTTTTTTATATTTTATATATTTGTTTCGGGTAGTTGTGTTTTGTTGACTAACAATGGTACGTGCGAGCTCAAGATCTGAGAGATCTGAAAAAATTTATCCATTAGTTAGATTTATAAGTAGTGTTTGTGTAGAGATTTCATTTATCAGACTTGTAAAAAAAGATAATTCTGAGTGTATTTTTCGCATGTATATAGTCTAACTTATCTCTGTTGAGAATATTTTACCGTGTCTATGTAAAAAAGAAAAATTGTGTTTTTTAACTAGTAGAGATAGAGATTCATCTGCACTTAGATATTTGTATTATATGAGACTTGTTTTTTAAGAAAATTTCTTACTAGCCATCCAAATATATAGTTTTCCATTGTTCACCAAGCAGTTATTTTTATTTCCTTATTCACTATCAATTTAATTTATTCATCCCTTCCATACAATTTTATTTCTATCTTTCTATAGGTGACTAACTTATATAATTCTTCCTTGTTGACTAACTATATAGATTTGGGCACCTGATTTGGCTCATTTTTAAAAGGGAATTTGTCTGTGAGACATAGTCTGTATGTGTATTGGTCGTGGCTACACCATCTGAATCAATATTGTCCCGATGACAATGTAAATTTTGTTTTTGTGCATAACACACTGCAAAGAATATTTCATATGAGAAAGGTCATCCTTACCCTTGGACTAGAACCAAACCGGTTCATGGGCCCTTCAATCGGACCAACCACTTCTTAACCCCATATCTGCCCTTAAACCGGACCATCTTGGCACGAACCAGACTGATTCTAATTGAGGAGCACAAAGTGATGGCATTTCACGTGTAAAATATTCTTTGCAGTATGTTACACTGTGTTACGCACAAAAACATAATTTTATAGTGTCTTCAGAATAATATTGATTGAGACAATGTGACCATGACCGTATACACATGAACGATGTCCTACAGATAAATTTTTCTTTTTTTTATACCTCGTTGATGACCTTTAATTTTGTTATATTGATTTTATTTAAGGAATTGGGATAAGATTTTGATATGTAGGGCTATATTATTACTCCTTTTGATTTTAAAATATTAACACCTAACATCAACTTTGACTAATTATCTTTTTCAAAAAATTGCATGTATAGAAATTTGAATCTGATGTCGAATAAAGGAAATGTAAATTTAGATTTTTGAATAAGAAAAAGATATAAGTTTAGATGATGAATAAAGAATTTACACTATTTTTTCTCGGTGGGCACAGGCATCTTCTTCCTTATGTTATGACCTCTCACCCTGTTCGGAAACCACTATGATGCCGTCTCTGCTATCTACCATGACCAGTGACAATGCCGCAGCTTGTCAGTTAACCTCTATCGTCACCAGCACCAATAATGCTAACCTGTGCACGGGCGTCATATTGCCCCCAGGGTCCTCGCCGCCGGTGAGTAGCTCCATGGGCAACCAAGATCATGAGCCGCCGCCGCCGGATAATGACATGGAAGATGCAAGAACGAAGCGGGAGAGGAGGCAGCAGGCAAAGCAGCGGTATGAAGTGAAGAAGAGGAACAGGAAGTTTGGCAAGCAGGTAAAATACGAATCCCGTAAGGCAAGAGCCGACACACGGAACCGTGTCAAAGGTAGATTCGCAAAGCCATACGTCCAGCAACAATCAGATGATTCAGATCTAGCGTACTGTGAATCTTCTGAAAATAAACAGTTACAGCCCTTTGACAGAGTTCTAAAAAGCTGATTATGGAGAAACGGTATGCCATGAAAAAGCAGAAGAAAGAAAGAAAAAGAAAAAAATATCTTTTGGATTTATCAAATGCTATTTTTAGAGGAAAGTGATTCTTGTCAAATTCTTTAAGTAGGGCCTCGTGCACTGCCACGATAGAAATGTTGCCAGTTACATATTGCATCCTATTTATGTAAAAGTAATATAGAAATGCAATAAATTTCAGCAAGTCCTTATCTTTTCACTTTGTTATTGTATTAAATCACGAAGAAGCTATCCATTGTATGCATTTTACGGATGATGTGTTAGTAGTAGATAAGAGTAGGATGGGGTTAATCAGATGTTAGAGAGACAAACATTGGAGTAAAAGGGTTTTAATTTTAGGTTTAATAGGTCTAAAATAGAGTATCTGAGATATGATTTCGGTGCTACTGTAAATCAGGAGAAAGATATTATGTTTGATGGCCAGGTGGTATCAAAAAAGACGGTTTTTATTACTTTAATTGATAATTGATGTTGTAGAAAGATATGATATTAATGAAGATGTTTGTAATAACAATTATGCCAAATGGTTGAAGAGACGTAAAGCTTCTGGCATTCTTTTGGTACCACAAATGTTAAAAGGTGAATTCTTTAGGACTACAATCTGACATGCTATAATGTAGGAAGTAAAATATTGCCTATTAAATGGCAACATGTCCAATACCAACTTAATGTAGCAAAGACACATCTGCTATGATGGATTCATGGTCACACAAGGAGAGATCATATCCAAAACGATGACATACGAGTGAGATTAGAGTAGCACTATTAGTTAAGGAGAAGATTGTGCAGTATCACTTTAAGGTGTTTCATACATATTGAATAGATGCGTTGAAGTCGCTAGTGCATAAAGGACGATAAGTCAGACTTATTATACGAAAAAAGTAGAGGAAGACTAAAATTGAAATATATGAAAGGAGGCGTTGAAGAGAGATTTGAAGTATTTTAATATCACTGAGAAGATAGTAGTATTTCATCTATCCCATAAAAGTCTATTTTTTAGGTTTTTTTGTTGACTATTTTTCTTCTTCTGTTTGGCCATCGATTTGTATAAATTTAATTAATTTATATTGCCAAGTGCCCGTGCTACGCTACAGGCAGATCAACGTGATGTAATCCGTTCCCAATACAGAAAGACAACATGGACAAGACATTACGACACAAATTCACAATCAATTGCTACCTTCATCCCATAAAAAAGATCATTTTTTGACTTTCAAAACCAATGTTTGACCACTCGTCTTATTCAAATTTTTTTTAAATATAAAAACAAATAAGTCATGCTTACAGTATTTCTAATGATAAAACAATTCACAATAAAATAAATTATATTTTCACAATTTTTTTGAATAAAACGAGTGGTCAAACTTGAAGTAAAGTCAAAAAATGATCTTTTTATGGGACAAACGGAGTATTTTTATTTCATAACTTTACCATCTAACTGACTACTGCCACCCTCTGTGCCTCAAAACTGGCTTCATCAAATTAATACAGAAAAAGCGATGAAAAGAGGGCACAACTCCTACCAGTCATTATCCAAATTTTATGCATTTGAATATGATTGAAGGCTCCAATGGCACTTAGAGCATCTCCAACAGTCCCGAAAAATCACCCCAAAGATATTTTTTATGTAGAATCTAAAAAAAAAGTTACATATTGTTAAGTTTAATTAAAATTATAGCAATAATTAGTTAAAGATGAGAAGAAAACACAATCAATGGATCCTAGAAATAAGTATTTTGTGGGACTGAGTGAGTATTAGAAAAGAGATTGTGAGGGCTAGCAATTCACATGCTAATTTCCGGTTTGCTCCTCGTTTCTCCCTTTTTTTTATATTTTTCCTTTCTTCTTATTTATATTATTTTTCCCTTCTTTTTCATCTATCATTTGTTTTTTTATCCTTTGCATTGGCTCTTGGGGGTTTAATCTCATATGTTTTGTTGTTGATGATGATGTTCTTGAAGGCATTATTAAGGTACGTTCTCAGAGCCTCTTACTGTCGTGTGCATGCTTTGATCACGAACTTAGTTTATAATGGTGGACAAAATAAGTGAAATTACAAAACAATTACTGATGTCAATGGGTGATTACATATAAATTTTATTTATCAGTTTTTTGATTAATATTGTTTTTCAGGTGGGGGCGCAATTTGTGTATCCTGAGAAGCGATCGAGGTGCAGAAGTAGTTCATGCCCATGGCAGACTCTCCTAGATCAAACATCCAATGGTTTGGACATAGATTCTGTTAAGAAAGGTGTATTGTCAATAAAGGTAAGAACATTATATCTTTTATTTTGATGTTAGACCGCTTCAAATGTAGTGGTAAAAACTACTCCCTTGTGCCAAAATAGGTGATTTTTTGAATTTAGAAATAAACATTTGACCATTTATTTTACTTAAAATTTATAAAATATAAAAATAAAAAGTCATGCTTAAAGTGTTTCTAACAATAAAACATTTCACCATAAAATAAATATTAATTTCATAAATATTTTGAATAAGATAACTAGTCAAATGTAGATGTTTAAAAGTCTATAATGACACTTACTGGGATGGAGGGAGTAACAAATTTTGCCTGAACAAGCTGCCCAGTCAGATCTCTAGGAGACCCACTGATTTGCTGAAAGATACTATCGGGTATGTTTTCAGAACTGCTGCTGCTTGTTTAGTTCTCAGGAAATGTCCACTCTTTGATGTAACTAGTTCCAATGCTACGGTCTAAAAAATATTAATTTAAAAAATAATATATTAATATTAAAATAAATTTGTTTTGTTTTTCAACAACTTTTTTTTATCTCATATATTTGTTCTGAATAGTTGTGTTTTGTTAACTAAAATTTGTAAGACAAAAGATAACTCTGCATGTATTTTTTGGGCGCACGTAGTCTAACCAAAATCTATTAAGAATATTTTACGCTAAAAAATAAAAACTATACCTTTTAAGAGTAGAGATATAAAGCAATCAAATTTTCTTGTTGCAGGAAGAGAATGCATGAAGCATTAGAGACTTCTCCATAATCTTTGTTCGTTGCAAAGCCATAGATCTGGTCTATTTTCATTTTTTGTTTTTTTTTTCTAATCATGGAGACTTGAAATAAGTTGTACTCCTTAGGATACTGCAACATTGTCGTATGCATTGTACACTCATAACCATACAATCAGTAAAAAAGGAATTCTACGTACACATTAGAGCATCTCTAATAGTCTCCCAAAAAATTCTCCTCAAAACACATTAATCTTCTCCTCCAACAATTCTTCTAAACATATCTCAATAGTTATTTTAATTTGGGCCAATTTACATCCAGCCCATCATTTGTTGGTTGTAGCCCAACAATGGACTGATCTAGAAGCTTCGTCCTCTGTCGCCTGGCCACGAGGGGATTTTTTGATGAATGCACGCAGCCGACCTGTCCGTCTACAAGATCTAGCCTGTCCGTCTATGACCTGTCCGTCTACCTGATCATCCAAGGTGACGAGGTGACGAGGTGATCCAAGGCCACTATCTGGTTTGATGGAGGGCAACGGTGACGAGCAGATGGGAGGCGCTGCTCCTGACAGAGGGTGACGGGGATGAGCGAGCCTTGCGGGGCAGCACCGACCAGATGCAGACCACACCGACCGGGACTGGGCACAGACGGGGACGAGACGCGGGCTACACCGACGAGCTACCCCCAGGCGGAACCGAGTGCGGCCAGGGAAGAGAAGACGGCAACTTGGACGAGCTGTCCCCAAGCGGTGACCGGGCGTGGCTCGGTGGCTGGGGGAGAGACGACGGCAATGAGGACGACCTGGCTCCGAGCAAAGCTCGTGGACGAGCTTGTGGGCGAGGACCGAGCGGAGGCCGTCTCCAGTGCGACGGGGTACCAGAGAGGCGGGAGTGGACTGAGCGAAGCTTTTCCTCGGCGCCAAAGTAAAAAAAAAAAAAAAAAAAACGCGCCAGTTGATATAGGGGAGCCCGGAATTTTCCCTTGATGTGGGTGAGGAGGGGGAGTTTTTAGGGGAGTTGAGAATGCAGGGAGGTGGGCTGTTGGAGAGAAGTTAGGGGGAGTTAAAGGGGATGCTTTTAATACCAGTAAGCTGAACTTAGTTGCAATTACGATTTTCTGTAAATTGAGCTGAGCAATGTTGTTACAACAAATCTACCATCTGCGTTATACTCCTTCCTGCTCCCTGCTGAAGCAACGAGAACCGTGACCGCGGCAGCGAACATCGCCAACATAGCAGCGAGCAAAATATATGTTTTCCTCGACGATCTCCGGTATTCCCCAAAGAGGATCACTCCCCAGAATGTGCTGACCAGAGGTAACGCCTGATCCACGAACACCAGAAAACTGATCAGAATTGGAAACCAGAGTGAACCCAGAGAGTAGCAGAAACAGCTAAATTACCTGGACAGCATCAGCGGCTGCGTACCCGGCAGCCTGGCCGCCCATGAACTGAAAGCCATTCCCAAACCCGCAGAGCAGCCCGGCCAGAAGAGCCCAGTGCCTGCCGTTCCAGTCCCTGGCATAGGCTCCGACGGTCGAAGCCGGCACGCCGGCCACTGGCCGGTACAGGAACCAGAGGTTGAGGCCGACCCCGACCGCGAAACAGGACGCCGCGAAGTGGAAGAAGGCGGTGTAGACCACCAGGTGCGGCACGCCCTTTCGCAGGGCGTGCCACTGGTCGTTTGTCGCCAGGTTGATCGCCGGCGAGAAGAGGGAGAGGCTCGTTCCGGCGAGGAAGACCAGGACGAGACCTGGCAGCCTGGTGGATCCCAGCACCTGCATCAAATCAAACGCACAGCTTGTTTGTTGGGAATAGCTCCTCGTGAGTTGCAAAGCTTGGACATTGGTCAGGGAGAGTGACAGTGTGTCACCTTGATTGATCGTCTCTCCTCGACCTGAATGATGAACCCTGCAGTTCCCGGTTTTGCTTCGCCGCCACAAGATTTGCCGTCGGTATAGTCACCATTTTCCTGCTCTTCTGGATCAGGCAGCAACTTTGCTGAAACCAAAAAAAGATTCTTCTGATTAACCTCTGTTCAGTGTTACGGCAAGATCTATTCCTCTTCTACGATGATCAGAAACTACCTCTGTCAGTGTCAGCAGCACCACTGCAGGTGAGCTCGACGCCTCTGCTCTTCCTGCAAACAAACTGTTAATCTCGGGAGAAAGACAGGAGAAAGACAGCACCTGAGCAGAACTACTGGCTATGTGCGAACAGAACAGGAAGCCACCCGGACACGCTCAGCTTCTCCTCCTCATCTTTGGCATTGGAAGAATGGACGGCGGCGCCGAGGAAGACTGCGACGAGGAAGCACGCGACGCCGGGGAAGAGTACCTCGGCGCGGTTTATGCGCCCGTCGAGAAAATAGTTGACGGTCGTGCCTGAAATGAAAGTTGCACAGAAGAATGTTGAAGATAGAGTTGCAGACTGACAGACGAGTGACAAGATCGTAAGGACCAGAGGCGTCAGTATTATGCACACCTAGAACAACTGTCAGGCTTGCGCAGATGATGTTCGTCACCGACAGGCCGGCGAACGCCCATGCGTACTGTGCGATCAGGTTTCCGAGGCCGAGGGCGGTGCCGCCGGCCAGGGCGAAGAGGACGGACGGCCAGTTATCCTGCACCTGCATTCACCAATGCTGTTAGGAAAGAAACTGGAGAACAAAGTTATTAGAGGAATTCTAAGAGAAAAAGGTTGGTGCCGTGGAGGGGAGAACAGACAGAGCCCTTACCTGGGTGAGCTGGGCGAAGAATTTCGGCGTGTCTGGCTCGCTCTCCCCGGCCTGCCCCAGCGCGGCGGCGAGCACGACGGCGGCGAGGAGGTTGGTGGCCGAGTAGTCGAGGTACGTGTGCTGGGGCAGCCGGCCTCGGCGCTCCAGCAGCGTCAGGAGAGCCGGCCAGGTGCCCAGGAGGAAGAGCGACGCCAGCATCAGCGCGACGGCGCCGCCTCTGTCCTCCACGACGAGCATCTCGCCGGGCGGAACAACGGAAGGAAGATCTTGCCCGGCTTTCAGGCAGGATGTTGACCATGGCTGGAAGATCTCGCGCAGCTCGCAAAAGCATGTTGAGCTGTTGACTTTGTTTACTGGCGTCGTGTCAGATTGTGATGAGAAGGTGCAGTAGCAGATTGCGTAATCTTATAAAACAATCTTTTGTCTTCTTGAGATCTCCCCCAGCCCCAGGCCCCAGCCAAGGTTAAGGATATCGGTGGAGCTCATCAGAAACTAGAGGGAGTAGTTCATTTTACAGGAGTTTAAATGGAATAAGTTCATTTTCAAAGAAAAAATGAGACATTTTTTTTTAAAGCACAAGACCTAGTATATTTACTTTACGAGGTTATACATTAATGACGATATTTAAAGAACAGAGAGAGTATATCGGTACAAATAATGACTCGAGTTGCGGGGATGTTGGACGTGTTTGGAGGCACGAAAATTTTGCTTCTGGCCACACGCATGCATGTGTATGCACAGCATGCGATTAATTAATTTCCTAACAACGTATTTACTGTTAATTACGGCATATTTACTCACGCGGTTAAAGACATTAAAGTATAGCTGACGCTTGCAAACCTTAAGCTTTTCTTTTTTTTTTTTTCAATGCCGCACATGTATTTGCTGGACTCAGTTTTGGTATGCAGAGGACTATGAAACTATGCACGAGGTTAACTAGAAAACACATACCCTAGCTTAGGGATGCAAATAGGTATCTAGTGGGTATTTGTGGGTCAATTCTCTAATTCATTTTAAATTAATTTTATCAAGCTAATAATACAGAGTGGAGGGGAATTAGTTCATTTTAAAAATTTTTGAGACGATTCAAAGACTAGAAAACATAAAACTTGCATCCCTACTAACCCCTCATGAATTAACACGCATGAATCTTCGTCACAACTGAATTTGAATAGGGTTAGGCGACATCGGGGAACCATGCGTGGAATTTTTGGCCCGCGTACGCATGTGTTCGACTGGCTAAACCACACCAAGGGCACCTGAAAAATGTCATGGAATTGGTTCACCGCGAAAGGTTTCAGCCACACCGTATGATCAATCACATGGTTTGCGAGAGTTCGTCACTAAGACCCCGTTTAGTAGGGCTTAATTATCAAAATTTGGTTTTGGTTTTAGATTTTATGGCTGAGCAGCTTTCATGAATAATTAAGTCCTGTTTGGTAAACCCAGATTATAGTTCCTTATGGTGTCTTTTTTTAATAATGAATAGTTGTATTAAAATATCCCTATTACTTTTGCTTAACACAAACTGACATTTCAAAGCTGCGATGAGTGGCAAATCTATCGCTTTTCCTGCTAGTTTATATTTGCAATGAGTTTTTTTACTGATTTTTGGAAAATAAGTGATTATGGGTGAGTCATTTGGTAGGGATTAAACATGATAAGCTTCATAATCAACTCTGAAATCCCTACCAAAGGAGCTCTAAGAAAACGCAGAAATCAGATTATTCCAGAAAAGCATGGTTTAACTGACCAACTTTCTTTATTAATAATCCAATGTCCGTGCTTCACTACGAGTGAATGATGACTGCCTGCAATTCAACATTTTGTTTAAACTCTCTATACTGCCCCTATAAATACTTGTCCATCCAAAAAACTGAC
>BCLH01002374.1:20975-34773 GCA_001602315.1 Zoysia pacifica | reverse complement strand
TGCTATTTAGGTTCATCAATTGATAATATGTAACGCGGACAATAATATTATAGCCACATGGTGATGCAAAGAAAGTTGAAAGAACATTCGAGAAAAGATACAAACAGAAAGTAATTTTAGTTGCAAAGGAAATCACATAAAGTTTCAGTCTGATGCCAACATCCCGAATAAATAAACAATGAGGAAATTAGATTTATACTATCACAAACTTAGTGGAGTTGGGAAACACCATCTCAAAAATTCAGAGCTATGAAATACCATTGGATACTCGATATAGCTGAGAACTAACACCGCCGTCAAGTTATCAGTCCAAATGCAAGCCTGTTTCCAATTTTTAGATAGAATATTTGCAAAATACCACTGTTACCCCTGCCTCTCTTCATCGTTCTCCTCCAGGACTAGAATTCGGTCCAGTTGAAGGCAACGGCCACTGGAGTCTCACTTCGCCTGCAAAACCTCACCATGCCTATGCGGTGTTAGAAGATTTCAAAGTTCTCCAAATAACTTTTCTTAAATCTCAAAGGTCCACTCACATATAAAAGAAGAATATTGTGCTTATCAATTTTAGTAAGCAATTATTTTTATGATGATAAGCTAGTTACCATATTCGTATAAATAATAGCCTAGTTATCATATTCATATAAATAGTAAGCTAGTTACCAGGTGTTATACATGACAGCCTGCTTACCATATACGTGAGAGTTCTTGTAGAGGGGCGAGACATCGTTCAAAATACACACAATCATTCTCTCATTCTCCTCTCCCTTGAGTGCTGAGTCACTCTGTCTTTCCCACCCATCGCCGACGTGCCATCGGCACCGGGACAGCAGGTCTTCAAAACCCACGTCCTCTCGTGTCTACGAGGTAGGAGCCGTATAAAGTTTTTGGGAAGCGCCTCCGCGGCTGCTCACTGTTCGTCTGCTTTCTCTCGACGCCATTTGACTGCTTCCTCTTCGCTTCGGTCGCCTATTGCATCTACATCGACGGTCTGCTACGTCTACTATTTATGCAATTATTTGCGTCAATAATCACACTGTAAGAATGACATGCCTCTCTCTTTTTTCGCTATTTATGTGTATTCTGTTACTAGCACTGGAGGGATCATGATTGCTTCGGCAAATTTGGATCGCAGTGCTAGTATGCATCATACGTAATATTTCAAATCTCTCTATATTCAATTTTTTCTTAATTACTAGAATTAATTTAATCATCACTAAAATACAATTATTTCCAACAATCCAAAAACCTTATAGGCATTTAGTGATGGCTGGATTTGCTGATGCGATGAAACCGAAGAAGTTCAACGGTGTAAACTTTAAGGGATGGCAGACGAGAGTCCAACTGTGTTTCTCGGCTATGTGCGTGTTCTGGGTCATGACTAACCCTTCTGCACTGCCTCTTGCAAGTGAGAAAGAAGTGCAGGAGTTTACCATAGCTACGACAATTTTCATCGGATGCGTCCTTAGTGTTCTCTCTCACCAGTTGTGCGATGTGTACATGCACATCAAGATTGCCACAGAATTGTGAGAGGCACTTGAATATAAGTTCTCGGCCTCAGATGTTGGATGCGAGCTATATGTCATAGAGCAGTATTACGACTTCAAAATGGTGGATAACCATTCTGTCGTGGAGCAAGCCCATGAACTTCAACTCATTGTGAGGGAGCTTGAACAGATTGAATGTCAGTTGCCTGACAAGTCTGTGGCAGGAGACATTATTGCCAAGTTGCCTTCATCATAGAGGAACTATGCCGTATCTCTGAAACATAAGAGAAAATATTTCTGTTCAAGATTTGTTGGCTGGTCTTGATGTTGAAGAGAATGCTCGGGCAAAAGATGCTCCACCAAGAGCACCTGAAGTGCAGTCCAACGCCAATGTGATGCAGCGTGCTGGTGGAAAGAACCAGAAAGAAAAAAGAAAAGATGTACAGACTACTAAATTTAAGAAGCTAAACATCAATGAGATTGTCTGCTTTGTGTGTGGTGAGAATAGACACTTTGCTAAAAAGTGTCGTAATCGCAAGAGCAAAAACAATCAGAAGGGGCAGAAGTCTGCCAATGTGACCATTGGTGACTCCAGCGGAGGCTCTGGGTATGGTAATTTACCTAGTGTTTTCTCTGTTTATCAATCTAATGATTGATGGATAGACACAGAAGCATATTCACATTTGTTCTAATATATTTATGTTTTCATCATACCAGACTGCACGAGGTTCAACCGTCATGATGGGGAACGGCTCGCATGCTTCTATTCTTGGTGTTGGTTCGGTCGACCTGAAGTTTACATCGAGAAAGATCGTGCGATTGAATAACATGCAGCATGCCCCCTCAATAAACAAGAATCTCGTGAGTGAATCTCTTCTCTGTTGAGATGGATTCAAGCTGGTCTTCGAGTCGAATAAAGTAGTCGTGTCGAGATTTGGCCAATTCATTGGCAAAGGCTATGATAGCGAAGGCTTGTTCCGCTTTTCCCTTTCAGATTTCTTAAATAAAGTTATAAACCATGTGTGTGATTCAAACAATTGTGAGGCTGATATATGGCATTCTCGTTTGTGTCACATTAACTTTGGTTGTATGTCACAGCTATTCAGTATGAGTTTAGTTCCAAAATTTCTACTGTCTGTTCTAAATGTCAAGCTTGTGTGCAAGCAAAGCAACCTCGTAAGCCTCATAAAGCTGTAGACGAGAGAAACTCGACATTATTAGAACTCATTCATTCAGATATTTGCGAGATGAATGGTGTGTTGACAAAAGGAAGGAAAAGATAATTTATGACTTTAATTGATGATGCGACTAGATACTGTTATGTGTTTGTTTTAAAAATTAAAGAAGAGAGGTTAGAATGTTTTAAGACTTACAAAGCTGAGGTGGAGAATCAACTAGAAAGAAAAATAAAATGAGTTAGGTCTGATCGTGCTGGGGAATACTTTTTCAATAAGTTTGATCTTTTCTGTTCGGAGAATGGAATAATTTATGAATGAAAACCTCCCTATTCACCTCAATCTAATGGTGTTGCCGAAAGAAAGAACCGAACGTTAACAGACTTGGTGAACGCCATGTTAGGAATGTCGGCGTTCTGACCACCGGCACAGTACAAATATACGATCGTAGGGACTGTGTGTTTTCGTATTCGATGTGGCCTAGTCTAAAGAAGACTCAAAGGGGTTTTTACCTGGTTCGAGCCACCTCGAGCGGTCTAATACCCTACGTGCAAAGAGCGGATTATCTCGATGATAATGTTACAAAGGCTGAATTCTCTCTTGGTGAGAGGATTCGGAACGGGTGGAGGGTGATTGAAACGTGGATGAGTGGGGGGTGCTCACCCAAAGGGATGCGAGAACCCTGGGCTCTAGTGGAGTTCGTTGGTTTTGTAATCTTCTGAATTTGCTATCTTGTGTCGTTGTTCTCCTTTTCTATCGCTCCTCGGGCTTCCCTTTTTATAGGAGGAGGGTCCGGAGTTACAGATAGTGGGCTCTACGCGATCGTGCCGCCTCGCCGACAGGTGAGCCCTTCCGCTGTCGTTGCCATCATTCGCTTTGCCCATGCGCGATTGTGACCCGTCGCGTCGCACGCACCGGAGGGCACTGTAGCGCCTGTCCGCCACTGTTGTGTCAGCCACAGTGCCACCGGGTCTTGTCCAGCAGCCGTTGCTGCTTTCTGCTGGAGTGTCGCCGTGATGAATCCCATCCTGTCCAGTCAGGACGGATGACGATTGGCCACCAGAGTAAATATGTCATAACGCGGCACCTACCCCCCAGGGGTCGCTCCCCGAGGGGTTGGCTCTCGGGGGTCGGAGTCTCCGCACGTCTTAGTGCGGCTAAGACTTGACTGTCGTAGATCGTCGATTTGGGAGTCGGAGCTCGCTGTCGCTCGACCCCTAATTCGAGGCTTTATGCGTACGAGCACGGACTGTGAAGTACCCGGGGTACGTGATCCCGACAGCCCCCGAGCCTAGCGCCGTTTGTGACCTCCGGTTGAGGCGGCGCTAGGCTGGTCGTTCTCGAGGTTCGCTCTGCTCCTACGGGTGCGTGCGAGCGCGCCCATAGGGCGGAGCCCCCGAGCCCTCGAGCGATCCGAAGGGTCGGTCGTGGGCTGAAACGTTGCGAGGACCATCATTCGTCGATGATCGATTATTTCGGATGTGCCGGAACGCGCCCCATGGGCCTAGCCCCTGAGCCCGAAGGCGATCCGAGGGGTTGGTATGCGTTGTTCCGACGGTTGAGGTCGGGCCGAGGTCGATCTCGGTCTTTTTGTTCGGTAAGACGCCTAGGACGAGCCGGTTTCGACGCGGTCCCTATCCGTGATTAGCGTCACGCCTAGGCCAAGGCCATGATCAGCGCCCGATCGTTCGAATTGGCCCGATGGCATCGGTTGTCGGTCAGCCGAACGTTGAGGGTTTTGTTTTCCGTGCACGCGTTGTTTCGACCGTTGAGGTCGGGCCGAGGTCGTTCTCGGTCTTTCATTCGGTGAGACGCCTAGGTCGGACCGGTTCGATGCGGTTCCTGTCCATGATCAGTGTCGCGTCTAGGCTTAGTCATGATCAGCGCCCGAACGTTTGGATTGGCGCGGTGGCCCCAACTGTCGGTCAGCCGATAGTGGGGGCTTCGTTCGCTCGCCTCTCCTTATTCGAATCTGCCGCGACGGTTACAGGGATCGGGCGGCTTCTGTGCCTCCACATGGAGGGCAATCGGACTATTCGAGAATTTGAACCGCCGGTCGATCCGGGTGGTTGATTTGAATTCGATCGGACGGTCGTCAGGGGCGGAGTGGTTCGCACGCCCGCGTCACATCGCCTGCCAGACGTGCTCTGGCAACCTTCTTGTCGGAGTAATCGTTACTGTTCTGTCCGCAGCGGAGGCGGCGAGGTGCAGCCCGAGCCCGCTCGTCAGCGGGTCGGACGCAGACCGCTCGGGTGCGCATCGGGGCGCGACCCCTCGATCAAGAAGTTACTTCCGCAATCGCGCAATTACTCCACGGCCGATTGTGGGGGGCGCAGTAATCGCCCGGGCCCTTTAAAAAGAGGGGTGCGGTAACTTCGCGTTTTCACCCAGCTTCCTTGCTTCATCTCTGACCCTCTTGTCGTGCGCGAGAGCTCATTATCTCTGCCTTCCGCCTTAGCGTTGTTAGGCCCGGCGATCGCAGTCGTTTCTGCCCGCATTCTCATTGTGCTCCTCGCCACCTGCAAAATGTCTGAGTGGGAGCCTTCATCCGTTGACGATGCTCAGCTCAAGAGGTGGAGCCTCGTTGGAATGGTCCCGCCGAAGGAGTCAGCGGGTTGGGGGGGGGGCGGCTACGGCCACGTCGTGCCCGCGCCGTCGCCAGGGAGGATCGTTAGCTTCCAGGCGTACCATGAGCGCGGGCAGGGGCTGCCCGTCTCCAGCTTCTTCCGGAGGGTCCTCAACCAGTACGACGCCTGGCTCCACCAGTTGGCGCCGTACGGGATCCTCCACGCCGTCGTCTTTGTCACGCTCTGCGAAGCGTACTTGGGCATCCGACCGAGCCTCTCGCTGTGGAGGTATTTCTTCCTCGCCAGCCTCCAGACGTCAAAGGAGACTGGGGTCAGCAGGCGCGTCGGCGACGTCAGCATTATGCTCCGGACTCGGGAGTCTCTGGAGTACATCGAGGTCGATGTGAAGACCTCGTTGAAGGGCTGGAGGAAGTCGTGGTTCTACATTGATAACGCCGACCCTCAGCTCCCGCCCTTCGAAGGCTCGGTGCTCCGAGCGACGGAGTCCTAGAAGTCGAAGCTCTCGACGGCCGAGGTCGAAACGATTCGGCCTCACCTAGAGGCGATCCGATGCCTCCGGGAGCAGGGGCTGACCGGAACAACGGTCTTCGGCGTCGCCATACGTCGCCGAATCATGCCGCTACACCGTCGAGTGCACAACATCGGGGAGTACGAGGGGCCGAACGACGAGATCTGCGAAGTCCGCGGCCGGTCTCTCGCCAACAAGGACGTCCTCGCTCGGACCTCGGTGGTCTTCAAGGACGTCGAGGGTGGCCTTGATCGGGGGCCACGTCCCCTCGACAGGGACCATCGTCAGCTGGTAAACGTGGGTCTTTCATTTCGATCGTAGTAGTTACCATTGCGCGAGGATTAATCTTGATGTCTTCCAAGGTCCGCCGGCGGCCGCGACTGCAACCGAGGCCGCGACCAGGTCCGCCGTAGTGCCGATCCAGCGGAGGGCCGAGTCCGGCTCCGCGATGGCGTCGAGGCCGAGGAGGACCGGCAGATAGCGGAAGGCGAAGCTCAGGTTCCTAGACTACTTGTCCAGTGACGCAGGACCCGCGGCTCCAGCCATGAAGCCGACGGCGGGGTTGTCCCGTGGCTCAAAGGCCGAGGGCGGTTCGTCGGCGGACCAGAGCGTGGCTGCCCTGGCAGAGGCGGCTGCAGCTGCCGCTGCGGAGGAGTCTGACCCATTCGAGGGTCTGAGCTCCTCATCTGAGGAGTCGCCAAAAGAGCAGGGGTCAGCTGCAAAGAGGGCGAGGACCGACCCTTTGGAGGCGGTGGCCGTCAGCTCCGAGAGTTCCGTTACTCCCCGCCTCGTGCGGTCGAGGTGGCCACGATGGAGCCGGCACGAGCCACGGTCGTCTCTCCGTCGGGGGGCTAGGCCCCGCGTCGCCCGACCATCCGAATCCGTCGTCGGTCAGTGAGGTAAGGCTTCCACCGCTTTATCTTCGTATCTCGTTCGTAGACTAATCGTTTTGTGAATAGGGGTCCGACGACGCTCGCCGAGTCCAGCGACTAATCGTTTTGTCAATAGGACCGGCGGGTCGGGCGTCGAGGCCAGCGACGAAGGTCGGGGCGAGGTGGCGAGCCTCGGGAGCCCGGAGCCCCCGGGCGTGGAGGCCGCCGAGGACGCCGCACTTCCAGCCCCGAAGGCGGCTGAAAAGGCGGATTCGTCCCCCTCGCCCGACGCTGGAGAAGCGGAGGAGGTAGAGCTGCCGGCACCACCAACGACAGCGGCGCCTTTTGAGGGTGCGGAGGTTTCGCCGCCTTCGGCCGCGCCCACCGTTGGGCGCGTCCTGAGCGAGACGGCCCGAGGAAAACTGCCGGAGGTCGTCGGGACGTTAGGTTCCGTGGACCCGGGCGACGATGCTGAGGCTGCCGCTAGGGTGCAGGAGCTGGCGTCGCCCGCCGCTTGGATAGTTCCCGAAAGAGGGCCCCTCCCACTCGAAGAGGCGATCGATGGCTTCGGTTATCTGATGGATCGGGCGGGTGGTGCCCGAGCCCTCAACATGCGGCTGGTCGCTGGCCTCCGTCTGCTGTCGGGGGTCGCCGAGGAGGTCGACGCCATCTACGACGAGGCTCACTTCGTCGAATGTCGAGTAAGCTTAAGTCCGGTCCTTCGCTTCTGACTCCTGTGAATTTCGAGCTGATAACTTCCCGCAGGACAATTTGTACGTGGTTCTGGGTCGACCCCCACGCGGGTTCGCCGCTCAAGCCGAGGTCGACGCCCTAAAGGAGGAGCCGGCGAAGGCGCGGGTCGAGTCGGGGGAGACCACAGCCAACTTGAAGTCGCAGCTCCTTACTGCACAGGAGTCGGCTCGCGTCGCCCTCGAAGAGGTGAACAAGGCACGCGCCGAGGCGGCGACATCCGAGGCTCGGGCCACCTGGACCGCGGCGGCTCTCGAGCAGGCCAACCGCACGGTCGTCGGTAAGATGTATCGTACTCGTCTGACCCTGGGGTCAGGTTTTAACTCGTGCTGTTGCATGGCTTCGTCGTCAAGCCGCGGAGCACGACACCGAGATGCGGCGCCTCAGGCTCCTCCACTAACACGCCGAGGAGGCCCGCTTGACCTTGGAGCAGACTCTCCGCATGACGAAGGAGGAGCGCGACCGTGCCTTCGAGCAGGTCGATCTCCTGAAGTCAGAGCGAGTCGTGTTGCAGTCCGAGGTCGAGCAGGCGGCGACGGTGCTCGGGCAGACGTGTGAGGAGGCCGTCTGGGTCCAGGAGGAGCTCTCGACGGCCCAGATTCGGAACGAGCGGCTCCAAAAGAGCCTCGACTGAACGGGATAGGCCGCCGAGGCCGCCAAAAAAGAGCGAGACGGTAAGGGCAGACCCCTTCTTGACTTTGTTCTGTCTCCTGTTTGTTTTACTGACGATTTGGAGTGCAGGATTGGCGAGCGAGGTTCAGACCCTGAGGTTGGCGGATCTGAACCTCATCAGGAAGTTGTACTCCGGCGTGCCGGACTCCGTCCCGGCGAGGGTCGTCGCGCACGCTTTGCAGCAGCTCCCGGAGGTCGTCTCCGATGTCATGATGAGGGCGCTGAAGGACGGGTCCTCGACAGCCTTAGCCCTGGTCCGCTCCCATTATCCGGATGCAGACTTCGACAGGGTCATCGAGGGCTTCGCGTCGGGCTACACGGACGAGCAGTAGGACCTGATCTCGGTGCAGACGCAGGAGCCGAGAGCGAAGGCCGTCGCCGACTTCAAGACAGAAGACTTCCTGTCCGAATGATTCGGCCCGTTCCCCTATGTATAGGTCTGAATTTGTAAGAAGTGTTATCGTAATAAAGAATATTGTTTGAAAAACTTTTACGAGTCTGAAAATGAGTTTCCGACTCCCCTTCACATGCTACGACTGTTTTTTGAAACCCTTCGGCGTCAATCAAACGAATGGGTCGAGTATAGTCGTAGGGTCGGGTGTCGGGCTCGATACTGCCGTAGAGCGTCACCGACTTCCGATTTATAGATAGTATAGCCACGGGGAGGCTTCGAACGAAAAAACGCGCGCGAAGTTTGTCGTGTTTGGGGGTCATCCGCGAGCTCGGCGCGGGTCGAGGGTCCAACCTCGAGGAAACAAAAAAGGCGAAAAAACGTAAAGGGTTAACGGGGAGCGGCGCCCCGACGCAAAAAATCAATAAACAATGAACGATAATCGAGGTCGGACGTTACGACGCTCGAGAGGGTGGAGGTAAGTAGCCCCCGGGTGTGGGGTGTGGCCGAGACGGCCACTGCTAGCAGCCCAAAATGATGAATCGAGAGTAAAGTTGCGAGAACTTAGCTGTTTTTATTTAAATGTAGAATCATCGAAGGCTCTCGATGTTCCATGTGTTCACGAGTTCTCGACCATCTTTGGTTGCTAGTTTGTAAGCATCGGGCCTCAGGACATGCTTAATTACAAAGGGTCCCTCCCAGTGAGGCGACAGCTTGTGCTGGTCGGCTTTCGTTTGCACCCTTCTCAGCACTAAGTCTCCTACGTTCAGCGTCTGACCTCTGACGCGCTGAGCGTGCAGTCGTCGTACACTCTGCTGGTACTTGACGGAGCGCAAGAGAGCGACTTCGAGCGCTTCTTGCAGTTGGTCGAGGCTGTCGTGCAGCGCGACCTGCGATCTTTCCTCGTCGTAGGCTCGGACTCTCGGAGAGTCGTAGTCGAGGTCGGTCGGCAGCATCGCTTCTGCTCCGAACGTCATGAAGAACGATGTGAGTCCTACGTGATCCTGCCGCCTCGCCGACAGGTGGGCCCTTTCGCTGTCATTGCCATCATTCGCTTTGCCCATGCGCGGTCGTGACCCCTCGCGTCGCACGCAGCGGAGGGCACTGTAGCGCCTATCCGCCATTGTTGTGTCAGCCACAGTGCCACCGGGTCTTGTTCAGTAGCCATTGCAGCTTTCTGCTGGAGTGTCGACGTGGTGAATCCTGTTCCGTCCTGTCAGCACGGATGGCGGTTGGCCACCGAAGTAAATGTGCCATAACGCGGCACCTACCCCTCAGAGCTCGCTGTCGCTCGACCCCTAATTCGAGGCTTTACGTAGATCGTCGCTTTAGGGGTCGGAGCTCGCTGTCGCCCGACCCCTAATTCGAGGCTTTATGCGTACGAGCACGGACTGTCAGGTACCCGGGGTACGTGATCTCGACAAGGAACGTCTAGTATGTCTAAGGCATGGTGGGGGCATGCTATTTTGACAGCTTGTCACGTTCTGAATAGAATTCCTACTGAGAACAGTGAAGTTACTCCATATGAAGGATGAAAGGGAAGGAAAACTTCACTTCATTACTTACGCACTTGGGGCTCTTTTGGCCTTGGTTAGCATACCAATAAATAAAAAGTGCAAGCTCAGACCAACAGTTGATTGCATTTTATTAGGATATGCACACTACCTGATGTTTTAGTTGATTCACTTTTTTAGTTTTGTGATGTTACTTTCTTTGAAAATATTTTTCATTAAAAGATACATATTCTCTATCTAGTTCATCGTTTGATTTGACTCCGGAAGCCATACCTGTGATTGAGCCATTTGAGCACTCGCATGAAAATAAAAAAGATGACAGTGAAGAAGCTCTTCGAAGGAGCAAGAGATAGAGAATTGCAAAATTCTTTGGTGATGACTTCGTTGTGTACCTTGTGGACGATACTCCCACAGCCATCTTAGAGGCATATGCATCGCTTAATGCAGAATACTAAAAAGATGCAGTCCGTAGTGAGATGAACTCTATCATTACCAATGGGACGTAAGAAGTAACAGATCGACCACTTAGTTGTAAACCAATAGGATTCAAGTTGGTGTTTAAGAAGAAGCTAAGACCTGATGACACTATTGAAAAATACAAGGCAAGCCTTGGGGCTAAAGGATATACTCAAAAAGAAGGTGAAGATTTCTTTTATACTTACTCACCTGTTGCTAGGATGACTACCATCTGAATACTATTATCCTTGGCTGTCTCATACTCGTTCATCAGATGAAAGTGAAGACAACTTTTCGAAATGGAGAGCTAGATGAGAAGATCTATATGGATCAGCCTAATAGATTTATAGTACCAGGATAAGAAGACAAGGTGTGTAGGTTACTTAAATCTTTATACAGCTTAAAGCAAGCACCCAAGCAACGGCATGAGAAGTTTGACAAAACTTTAACCTCTGCTGGGTTCACAGTGAATGAAGCCGATACATGTGTATATTATCGCCATGGTGGGGGTAAAGGAGTAATCTTGTGTTTGTATGTCGATGGCATACTTATTTTTGGGACAAGTCTCAATGAGATAAATGATGTAAAATTATTCTTATCCCATTATGTGAAAAAGGTATTGGGCCATTTTGGCTATATAGACAGCAAAGCTTCTCCAACTCCTTATGATCCTAGTCTAATACTTCCAAAAAACCGAGGACTAAAAAAAGATCAATTGAGATATTCTCAAATCATTGGGTCACTGATGTATCTAAGCTAGCGCAACTCGCCCTAACATCTCGTTTGCTGTGAGGAAATTGAGTAGATTTACATCTAATCCAGGAGATGATCATTGACGTGGTATTGATCGACTGTTGTGTTATCTAAAAGGTATAATGAGTTATGAAAGTCACTATTTAGGGTATCCTAGTGTAATCGAAGGATGTATTAATTCAAATTAGATTACACACATCGATGAACTAAAGGCCACAAGTGGATATGTTTTCACCTTAAGTGGCGGTGCTGTCTCATGACGATCTTGTAAACAAACAATTCTTACTAAGGGATTATCGCGCATTGTAATTGATAATACAACCTATTACTAACCTACTCCGTTGGAGATGTAGTACTCTCATTTCTGTAAGGCAGGCGGACTATCGTCTTAATGTGTTCTGAGGCTTTTATAGCAAGATACTGTCCTACAGAATATTCTTGTAAGAACATACCTATGTGAGTCTAACTGCTAGTCACAGTTTATAAAAATTAGGTATTCTTTAAGAGACTCATGAAATGAAACAGTAGTATCACTTATAAGCTCCACCCGCAAGGTTGACACTTGGTAGCCAAGTACTAATAAGGCATTAGGTGAAACTTGTTCACACCAAACTGTCAATTCAAGGCTTAGTCCATTGCGCAGTTGTGGATGAGTGTAACTTAGGATTCTAGGTGGATATTCAAACTTAATTGGTCTTCACTAAAAAACTGGTATATTAACAGTACTTTAGTACGGAGAGAATTTGAAGCGTGTATCTAAGATCTGATGGGGGATTCTCAGAAGATTTGAAAGTTTTCCAAATAACTTTTCTTAAATCTCAAAGGCCCACTCACATATGGAATGAGAATATTGCGCTTATCAATTTTGGTAAGCAATTATTCTTGTGATGACAGACTGATTACCATATTCGTATAAATGGTAGGCTAGTTTCTGTATTCATATAAATAATAAGCTAGTTACCATATATACATGTGTTATACATAGCAGCTTGCTTACCATATATGTGGGAGCTCTTGTAGAAGGGCGAGACGTCGTCCAAAATACACACAACCATTCTCTCATTCTCCTCTCCCTTGAGTGCTGAGTTGCTCTGTCTTTCTCACCCGTCACCGACGTGTCATCGGCGTCGAGAGAGCAGGTCTCTGAAACCCATGCCCCTCGTGTCCCTGCACGGGGTAGAGTCCCTGCACATGTTGAACAAAGATACTCATAATTAGTGAGAGCTAAGAGATTAATCTGGAGTGACCAACATCAGGTCCTTTAACAGAAAGGAATTTAGGGGTCCTTGGTCTGTTCTCTGTTTTTCAAACAATGATCCTTACTCTGTTTTCAAACAATGGTCCTTTAATAGTCAAACAAGGAAAATCCAAGAAAGAGCTTTTAGATGATTTAGTTGATTAAATAATCATGTAGTTCTACATATATAAGATAAAATACAGAATCATTTTGAGCAATGCTAAGTTGTAATATTCAATTGCTAGGGCCAATGTTTCAAAATGTGCAATGCAAGTGGACGGTCTCTGCCTAGTGCCTTGGCCACAATAGTTCACCTAGCCACGACAATGAGAAGCTAACTTATTGGCCGCCAAGAGTTTATAATTCAGCATATGGTTGTTTGGAGTTCCATGTCATTTCACAATCAGTTGATAACAGAACTTATGTGCACAACGGAGCAAACTAGATGCAAAGCCTCATCCCAAAGCTTTGTACTGAATAGCAACAATGTCCACACAACCAGATAAACTTTCGTAGCACATATTTTAAACAACAAATACATGTCATATGGAGGACTATATACTCTTATCATAAGTAGAGTGAGGTAACCTAGTTATTCAAATGGCATTGCCCCTTTCCATTACCGTTGACAACCTAGTTGTTCCTTTTTGTGCATAGACACTACCATCAAGAGTCAAGGGGAACAATCACAGTGTCTGTCATCCTTTGACTGAAGAAGTTAAAGATAACAATCTCATCTTCAATGGAAGCCTTGTCCCAGCAAGAGCTCAGGCCCTGCCTCCAAGACATGCCCAAACCAACGGCGGCTCTCCTCTACATCCAAACCAGACACTCTTGGCAGCCGTGCCCACAGGCCATTGGCTGCATCGAACATGACTAGCCTCCCGTCAGCGGCATTGTACAAGCAAACAATCCCCATTCTGTTCGAGGCCTGAAAAAGCCAGAAAGTGCCTTGCTGACCAGCCACCAATTCATCAAACACCTCAACGGGCATCACACTAATCTCCTTCCAAACCAAATCCTCGTTGCTGCCATCCATCTGCCATACCACCACCCGTTCTATCTCGCCAAACCTCTCCACCCCACCCACCAAGAACAGCCGTCCATCGAACACAAACAGATGGACCGCAGTGAGGCCATGTGGCATCATAATCGGCACCACCTCCCACTTCCCGGTTGCAAGGTCGAACGTCAGAAGCGCGTCCGAGCAACGGCCGAGCACGAAGAGCTGGCCAGGTTCACGTGAGACCGTGGCACTACCAAGAACAACAAAGGATAGCGGGAGATCACCCCGAGACGCCCACTGCGGAGAGGGATCAGCAGTGCTGAGGGTGTATGAGCGGCCAGCCACGCCGGTTGTGACGGCGACGAAGGTATACGCCGTGAAGGAGGGGGAGG
>BCLH01002374.1:4042-20970 GCA_001602315.1 Zoysia pacifica | reverse complement strand
GCGTCCGAGCAACGGCCGAGCACGAAGAGCTGGCCAGGTTCACGTGAGACCGTGGCACTACCAAGAACAACAAAGGATAGCGGGAGATCACCCCGAGACGCCCACTGCGGAGAGGGATCAGCAGTGCTGAGGGTGTATGAGCGGCCAGCCACGCCGGTTGTGACGGCGACGAAGGTATACGCCGTGAAGGAGGGGGAGGTGCGCGGCTCGACGACGACAGAGAGTAGGTACGAGCGGTCGGGGAGCGGCGGGAGGTGTTGGAGCATTGCAGGTGTGATGAGGGCGGAGGGAGAGCCGGATGCGACGAGGGGAGGCAAACGGGGAGTGCTCGCGTAGGCGAGCGGGGGCGTGGGGATGACGCGGCGGGTGAGCGGGTGGACTGCGAGGTGCGGGGAGATGAGGATGAAGGCGTCCAGGCGGTGCGGGGAGAGGAGGGCGAGGAACGACGGGGACTGGATAAGGCGGCGGAGCGCGCGGGAGGCGGCGGCGACGGGGAGCAGCTCGGTGATCAGGAGGAGGGCGAGGATGCGTTCCTGGAGGTGCAGCGGAAGGGCGTCCCACGGGAAGATGTCGGCGCCGGCGCTGGACGCGGACGCCATGACCAGGGCGGGGGTGGAAATGCGGGGGGGATTTTTTATGTAATAGAAATTGTGGGGGCGCCGATGGAGGTCCACCTCAATCCAGCGGTGTGGCGACGGTCTGAAGGAAGAAGGATCCCGACGACACCTCCAGGTGAAAGCAGGAGAACGGAGCTCGCCGCAGCAGGAGGCGGCGGCGAGATGTGTCCGCTGGAGCTGGATGGGAATTGGGGAAAGAAGGAAGATGCGCAACTATTTGGAAAAAAAAAAAATTTCATTGCGGATCATCCGTAAACCGCCTCCTTTGCAAACTTGGACCCGATGGATGACGCGTGGATACTTCTTCCATCTAACGCATCACATCTTTATATATTAAACGTCATGTGTTCTGCTGATCCTAGTTAGTTCACGTCACTCTAAAAAAATATTAACCATCAAATTAAAATCTAACAGAAGATACACCACATCATTTTAAAAAATATTAACCATCGAATTAAAATTTAACAGTGAATATTAAAAAAGAGAAAAATAGATATTAGAAAGGAGAAACAAATCTTTTTCCCGATAGCGTACTTATACTCGACGGAAGCAGACATAAACGGCATTATCATTACAATATATTAAAATGCAAGTATTCTTTTATAGCTCGTTGCACCACGTCACCCTAAAAATATTAACCGTCAGATTAAAATATAACGGTAGATATTAAAAAAAATAGATATTAAAAAGGAGAAAAAAATTATTTCTCTAGTCAAAGTAGAAGTGTGTTTCTACTCGGCGAAAGCAGACATGAACAGTCGTGCCGATATAAGAGAAGTTCTTATAAATTTATTGAGCTTCTATATCTTATAAGTATATGCTTCAATTAAAGACCTTTATATGATATAATAATATATATTTAGATACCTTAAATCGTTTTATCTTTTAAAAATGCTCTTTAATTACTATGCTATAGATTCAATAGAACTATTTCAAAAGATATAAGAGAAGTTTTTATAAATTTATTCTATTTATATGTCTTGCAAGTATACGCTACAATT
This sequence comes from Zoysia pacifica, assembly GCA_001602315.1. NCBI lineage: Eukaryota > Viridiplantae > Streptophyta > Magnoliopsida > Poales > Poaceae > Zoysia > Zoysia pacifica. The sequence continues at coordinate 19,352 of BCLH01002374.1, read as the reverse complement.
AAAGACAATTATATGTTATAAAAATGTATATTTAAATAACTTAAATTAAATTGTTTTATCTTCTAAAAATGCTCCTTGATTATTACGAGAACTAAGATTCAATATTTTTTTTGCTTACAACTCTGATTTAAAAAAACGTAGCTTTGGACACAATGTTTTAATCAAATATTGCCAATATAAATTAGAAATAATTTTAAATTTATTAAGTTACAAAATTAGAAATAATTTGTCTTAAATATACTTTTTTAAAAGTCTACCAATGCTACTTTTTATTAAATATTTTATAGATAACAAAGGTCACACTTATGCTTTGAAGACCACGTCGACAACTTATTTTTGAGACCGAAGTATATGTTTATGGAACTTTATCATTTATATCAACGCAACTATACTTTTATTTGTTAAATAATAAATTTAAAATATATTGCTTCAACTAGAGGTACACAACAAAAACATATACAAAAAATACGGTAATTGCCATGCAGATTTTCTAGCGGGATTTTTAATCCCGCATGCCTCCATTGCAGCTCGCAGCTCTCAGCGACTTCGACTCAGAGTATGAGCCTTTGCATTCAGCGTGAAGCCAAGCCAATTACTGCTTTGGTTGGATCTCTTTTCATGGCCACGCGTTGTTCATTTGGTACTGGTTCCTTGAGGAGGCCGTTTACGGATCAAGGTTCAGAAAACCGTTTGATGTAGAAAAACCAGTCTAGGGCGATATTCTGGTTTTCGAGAAAACCAGAAAAACCAGTCCGAAAACCGGTCAAAATTTAAATTTTGAAAATTTGTCGGCTACCGGTTTGCAAACCGGTAAACCAGCCGGTTTGGGCGGCTAGCCGGTCGGTTTTTGGACAAACCGTTGCAGCGTTAAACCGGTCGGTTTGGCTGAAAACCGGCCGGTTTAGGCGAAAACCGGTCGACAAAATAAAAAACCAAAAAAATGTTGTAAAATAAGAAAAAAATAGAAAAAAAATCCAGAAAATTTTGGCATGACTTTTTCTAAATTTTTGCAATACATTTACATAATATATATTTTAGTAATGAATAATAAACACACAATTTGACAATATATCCATACTAATACAATCTATATTTCATACATAAAGTCATATATAAAGTTCGGACACAAAGTTCATACACAAAGTTGACACTTTACATTGGAATTATATTCCAATCAAAATAAGCCTTGTCGCACTTATCATTTGACATTATTTGAATTCCTCTAGTGGCGAGCAACTCCGCTTTGAATTTATTCTAAGTTTGACCCGTCCAAGCGAAAGTTGTCTCCCATTGTGATCGCAACATGTGATAAAATTCAGGATTTTACCATTGGTACACCCATGTGGTAGTTGGTTGTGAGCTATGATCACCCAAAGGATAATTTTAGTACTAAGACTTTCGTTGTAAAAGATATCACTGTCTGTCCTCGAGTAATAAGCACCATATTGATGTTGCCTACCCTCCATTGTGGTCCTCTGTGACTGTGGAGCGTCATGGTCTTGATCTTGTGTAGCATGGGTGAAGTCTGTCTCACCTGAAAAAAAGTTAATTGTAAGAGAAAAGAGTTAAAATTGCTCATATGATGCGAAGATATGGTTGACTGTGAAATGATACGTAGTTAATGATGACTGGGAGTCAGAAACCACGTCCGCATCGTCTGGTGTGTCTCCAAAATCTGTTCGAGAGCTGCTGTCATTAGCCTCCTGGTAAGGTGGGCTTCGTCTAGCGTCTCCAGAATTTGTGGAGTCGTCGGTGGCCACTTTCGTACCTTTCTCTTTTTCTTTACCTTTACCTTTGTCTTTGCTCGTGTTCATTTTCTTTTTAGCACCTGTCTTTTTTCTTTGACGCTGGTGGTTTCTCTTTCTTATGTGAGTGTCACTCATATTTTGTTATGTCTATTAACACATCGTTGCAGTACGAGACAACTATAGCAACTGTCTACTAGCTTAATCAGTGGTCACTAGACGGGATGGCAGAGAAGTGTCACTCTCTGTGTCCTCTTCATCAAGAAGAGGATCAGTATTTGATCTTCTATGTTTCATCCAATCTCTCATTAGATTAGAACAATCATACATGGATAGCTACATGAGACGATCAAAGAGATCAGCTTCTGGTGGTTTATATGTGAATCCAACATCCCGCATCCGTATTCTGAGATTGTAGTTGACATACACCAACTTATACAATTTGGCATGAGAGAGTCTGTTGCGCACCTTTGTGTGGACCAATGTGAATGTACTTCTATTACGCTTGCATCTGCTAGATGAAGCACACTGCGACACTAGGCGCAAAGCAAGCTTCTGAAGATTTGGTGTGTCACCACCAAACATGTGCCACCATTGAGCAAGTGAAGTTTTCGTATTCACTGCCATCCTGCTGGCCAACTCAGTTGCTAATGCACCTTATTTTCTTCTCCAAATTTCCGCCTCCTGCAGTGCCTGAACACACATATCGATGGGTGGTATACGCAAAAATGCGTCTCGAAAATCATGCAACGTATTTGCACTGAACCCATATGAATAGTGTGCCCTTGGGTTCAATGCTCCAGCTGCACATATAGCAATAATTAGATAAGTAATAATCCTTAATAAAATGCATTAGTGGTTATGTTTGCAAACATATTTTACCTGCATTCACAAATGTGTCATTACAAATATCATGCATCCGACGATTAATAACCTCCATGTACCTCTCGTACTCTCCATCATCATTGTGAAAAAGAGCTTTATACTCATTCTTTAACAGATGATACCTCATAAGAACTTCACTTAAGTTTGGAGTTTTATCTTGATAAAAAAATTGAAGGAATGCATATAATAGTTGCACGACATCAACCACATACTTCAGTGTGTCTCACCATGACATGCTAACTAGACATGAGTGTGTAAATATTCCCTCATCAATGTTACACCATCGACTTTCTAAGAAACTTTGAGAACCTATCCATGCCATGAACTTGTCCTTCCAACGATGTATACTCTTAAGAAACATATAGTTCATGCTAAAACGAGTTGCATTCTATCTCACCAACTCACCATCAATAGCATTCGTCATCATGGAGTGCAGCTAATTATGATTGTACAACTAACGAGAAACTCTGCAAGCAGATTGTATTACAGCTTTATGATCTGAAAACTCACCAATGGTCTTTAGCATCAAGTTGGTTGTATGTGTCACACACGGTTGCCAGACAATATGATTGTACTTGTTTCTTAGGTGCTTGCATACTTTCTTATAGTTTGAACCATTATTCGTAATAATGTGAACAATATGCTCTGGACCAATATCAATGCACACTTTGTTTATTTCCTACAAATGAATATGACAGTGGTGCAAATACATTGAATGATCAATGAAAGTAACATATGAACATACCTTGAATATGAACTCTACTGACTGGCTGTTTCCTGTAATATCAGAAGATTTGTGAAAAAACATGACACCGTTACAGTAGATCATAAAATTTATCAAGCTCATCCCTGTAGGTCCAGTCCAAGAGTCGCACATGATAATTACACCATGCGTCGGTCACTCTAGCTTGAATTGCTCAAATTTCTTCTGAATATCTTCTTCGTTTTGATCAAGGTATGTTTCATCAATTTCTCTGCCAGTTGGGCTTGAAACGCCCTCACCTACAAACATAATGAATCGTGACCTAAATATACACCACGTACTGTCAACATAATGAAGGAAATAAAAGTAGCGTACCTTATCTCTGTGTCTCTTTGATTGCGCTAATGAAGTATGGATTATCCATCTTTCTACCAACGATGGCTTCTGTGTGAAAGAATTTGGACCACGCCTTTCCAATTGCTGACTTTGATAGCTTGCTCTTTGCCGTTCATGGACTAGTATATATCCTGGTTTGAACCCGTTCCCTGGAACTTTACTTCTGTGACATTGACCTTCTCATCATGCCAAATAATGCACCACCACCACTTTGAGAGGAAGCACCTGCCCATTGAGAGAAACCACCTGCACCTTGAGAGAAACCACCTACACGTGAGGAACCCCTTGCACCCTGAGGAAGCACCTGCACCCAACGAACCACTAACACATTGCTCGAACTGACCACCATACATACACTGTCGCTGTCGAAATTCTTCCTCCTCTCTATATAGCCGGATGGCAGCCTGCAGGTCCTCATCATCCTCATTATTGACATTGCCCTCACTTGCAACATCCTGCTGTCTCAGGACCTGTCTAGCTCGGTCCTTCCTCCGCTCAGCGGTTCTATCAAGCTCCCGACGAAAATAGTCCCGCACCTCGACAGGAACGTGAGCACAACCCACCACATTGCTGCTCCGATGCGCCAAATGTTGCTTGAATCTCGTGGCACCACCCCCTCTCTTCACGCTCTTGCAATACTTGCAACAGAACCCAGGTACATGTTCTCCTCGTGTTCCCAAACCAAATCCGGTTGATCCGCCATTCCTGCAGATATAGAACAATAAATGAACTAACTACATTCTAAAACTACACTGAAAGGCAGAAAATGTTATTTAAATAATGAAAAAAGCAAATCACCTCAGAGACCTATAAATCACCTCGCACTAGAAGGCTTACCGGCTTAGCCATCCGGCTAGTAGCAATAACCGGCTGGTTAGCCACTGGATCTGGTCGGTTAGCCGCTAGATTCAGCCCCTAGCGCGGCTTCCGTGCAGCCGGGCCGGCTAGCCGGGGAAACCAAGCGGTAAGCTGCCCAAACCGCTCGGCTAGCCGCTCGGGCAAAGGGGAAACCGAGGGAGCTCGACTAAAGCCGGCCGGCTAGCCGCTCCTCTCGGCTGGTTTTGCTCGACGCGACAGCGGACGACGCCCTATCGTCAGAGGACGTCGCGGACAGAGAAGGAGGAAGGCCAGAGAAGAGTCACGGGTGTTTTGGTCGGCCAGGCTGGTGATAAGGTTAGTTTTTTATTTTCCATTCAAAATTCCATGATTTTTTTACACGTAAATCAACTATTTTTCAAAGACGGATTCTACAGTAGTGTTCTATTTTTCATCTATTTTTTTACATATTTTTTATTTCAAAATCCGTCAAATTTTCCAAATTCAAAAAAAAATTGAATTTGAAAACTGTCGGTGATTCGTACACCGGCACAGTAAATTTATACAATCGGACGAGGGATCGTGCGTTTTCAGAATCGAATAGCCTAGTCTATAAGTGAGATTCAAAGGTTAACCTAGTTCGGGCCGCCTCGAGGCGTAATACCCTACGTCAAGGGGCGAGAGATCGATCGTATGAATTTTAAGAACACGAGGGTACAATGCGAAAGGGCTCCGAACGGATCCGAGAGTCCCAAGCTCGCGTGATGGGGGTGATTTACAGGTGATGATTATCACTGTTGCTCTATGTGTCTGTCACGTATCTCGTTTGTTGTTTTTTTGTTTCTCCCCGTGTGCCCTTTATATAGGGCCGGACCTGGGTTGTCTTGACCGAACCATGGTTGCAGTGATAGGACCATGGTTTAAGCATCTTGCCGCCTACGGAAGCGGATGACCCCTTGACAGATGGGGCCACTGTCTCCAGAGAGTCATGCTCTCTGGCGTTCGGGCCAGATGATCGGCGCCTCCCACTTGTACCCTTGTTCACTGAGGGAACAGGGTTGCTTTACTGCTCAGCTTTATCGCTTGGAGGGTTGTTTCTCGTTCGACCGGGTAGTTGCGGAATCTTCCGGAATGCTTATCCTCTTTGCGTAACTGCACATCGCCAAGGATTCTGAATCGATGTGTTTGCTGGAGTGATGACTGCTTCCCAGTGGTTGGCGGGCGAGTCCTGACCGCTTGGATCCCGATAGCTCGGGTCCCGACCTTTGGGGTCGGAACGATTACGCCCCCGTCTTTGGACCTTGACGAGGCTTCCCGACCGCTGAGGTCGGGCTGCCTTTGTGAAGTCCTTGGTGGGCCGCTGAATTACGGACCGTAGGTGGGCCACGTCGTAGGAGTTGATTCGTAGGTACCTGGGCTACACTATACCGACAGTAGCCCCTGAGCCTTGCGCCGTTTGCGACCTCTGTTGAGACGGCGCTGGGCTGTTCGTCTGCGAATCCTGCTCTGATCCTATGGAGGCGCGCGAGCGCGCTAGTAGGGCGTAGCCCCCGAGCGACCCGAAGGGTCGGTCGTGGCCCGAAGCGTCGTGCCGACCATCACTCGCTGAAGGTTGATCCCATAGGCGTAGCCCCCGAGTCCCCGAGCGACCCAAAGGGTCGGTCGTGGGCTAAAGCGTCGTGCCGACCATCACTCGCTGATGGTTGATCCCACAGGGGCGATTCCCGACCGCTGAGGTCGGTCGGAAGCTAATTTTCGTCATTAGCATGATGCCAGGAAGAATGCCTAGATAGGACCGGTCTGATCGGTTCCTACTCATGATCAGCATAACGCCTAGGATGGACTGGTCTGACCAGTCTTTTCACGATCAGCGTTCCTGACAACTGTCGGACCGGTCGGGGGTCCGCCCGACCTCTCATTTGTCTTGACCCATGAATCGGTTCACGGGGTTAGTGATGGATCGTCGGTAACGGTGCTAACGATCCAACAGCTCCATTGCCTCCAAGTGGACGGCAGATGTGGCATCTTGGAATTGTAACCGTCGGTGGCTCTGGACGGTTGGATTTGCCCATCGCACGGTCAGTAAAATGCGACAGTTCGCACTGCGCACGTCCCGTCAGAAGTGCAGTTTTCAGACATTAACTACACGTTAATGCTGTACTGCCTTCTTTCCGTCGGTTCAAATTTTGAGGGCGGCTCGTGGGCCCTCCTGTCGGCGACCGGGTGATGAGGCTCTTTGGTGAACTTAGTTCGAGCGCCCACCGGGAACACTCTCGAGCCCACTCGTCAGTGAGTGCGGGTCGATATGTCGGTTAGGGGCGTCCACGATCGTGGTGCGTCAAACGGACACGCCGGCGTCTATAAAAGAGGTGGTTTTTCCTCCGGTCTTCGTCATCTTGATTTCGAATTCTCTTGTAGTGCTCCTTCGTCTTTCTTGCGCTTGCTCTTCATCTTCCTCTTCGTCTTTGTCTCCACCTTCGCCTTCATGGCCACCCAGTGGAAAGCGTCCACCGTCTCAGAGAGCATCCTCACCGCCTCGGTGGGGCTTGGAGTGCTCTCTCCAAGGGACACGGGCCGATGGCGTTCGGCGTACCGCGAGGGCGTTCCATCGCCCCGTGCCAACGAGATCATCAACTTCGTCGAGTTCCACGAGCGCGGGTTGATGTTGCAATCGTCGAACTTCTTCCGCGGTTTGCTGGAGTACTACGGCGTGCGTCTTCATCATCTCAACCCCAACGACATCCTGCAGATCTCAGCCTTCGTCACGCTGTGCGAGGCCTACTTGGGGATTGATCCCCACTTCGACATGTGGAGATACCTCTTCTGAGTGCAGCCTCAGAAGGAATCGTTGTCCGCGCTGTCGGTGGCGCGAGGATTTGTCTCCGGAACAACCGTCAGGAGTACTTCAACATACCGTTGAAGGACTCTTTGAAGGGATGGCTCGAAGGGTGGTTCTATATCGAGAATACCGCGCCCGACCTGCCGGTGTTCGATATTGAACCACCGGCGGTCTTGGACTCGTGGAATGCTAGACTCAGTGACGTGCAGGAGGCCGACATCCAAGATCTGCTCGTCCGAATGGCCGAGCTGGACGACGCGGGCTTGACTGGGGCACGCCTGGTGGACAACTTTGTCCGGCGCCGCACCCAACCGCTCCGCCTCTGTGCCCAGCTTATGTGCAACTACACCGGGCGGTTCGACACGATGCGGGAGATCTTGCAGTCAGAGCTGTCGGAGGATGACGTGAGGCAACGCCTCTCACGCCTACTGAATGGTGACGCCCTCGCTGATGCGAGCGAGGGACTAGCCCCTCTAGACGCCGAGCATCAGGAGGGTCGAATGGTAAGCCATTTTGCCTGTATTTATTAGTGAACAGTATATTGGCGAAATTGGAGCGCTTATCTGTGTTTTGCAGGAGGGCGTTCCTCCGGCGCCCGTGGTGGAGCCGGCTGAAGAGGTCGGCATCCTGGCGATGCCGGGCGTTAGATCTTCGGATCCAGGAGTCGGCCTCGACATTGCTGTTGCCGGGTCTTCGGTGAGGCCGGCATCTGCAACTCCTGCCGCGACGCCGACTCCCCAGGCCGTGGCTATTGCCACTCCGGAGGCGTCGGTCGGGACGCCGACCGCTCCGGAGGTCTCGTCTTCGGAGTCCTGGTCGTCGCCGTCGACTGGAGGTGATTGGTCGCCTCCTCCGGCCCGACGTTCCCTTGCCGCAGCGGTGTCGGAGAATGTCCCGGCCTCGAGCTCGGCAAGGGCGACCTTAGCTGCCGCTTCGTCGAACTTCGACTCGTCGGACGACGTGTCGCTCACGGAGCGTCTTTGTCGTCAGCGGACAAGGGAAGCGGAGAGCGCCAAGGGGCCGCCTGCAAAACAGCCAAGGACAGAGGAATCTGGTCCCTATGTCCTTCCCCCGACCTCGACCGGTCCGGCCGCCGGAGTCGAGTGAACTTCGCCAGGCGAAAGCCTGCCCTTCTCCATACGAGTGTCGCGCCGATGAGTTTTAGTTTCTGTATTTTAATTTAATCAGATATTTTACCATATGTCGTGGAGTGACCAAGATTTTGGTCGTGTTTTGCAGAGCCCCTTCTTCTCTTACCGCGCTGAAGGCCCTCGCGGCGGGGGGGGGGGGCGCGGCTGAGGAAGGGTCGCCTGCTGTTCGTCCCCTCCTTGCGTGGCACCCGCGACCGAGACCACAGAGGAGCGGGGGGGGGGGGGCGAGGACGCAGCCCCCAAGCACTGAGGCCGAGGGTGGACGGGATGGACTCCCGAGCGAGGAAGCCGGGAGAGGTGAGGAACAAACTGCGGCCGTTGGGGCTGGGGTTGATATTCCACAGCCCCTGACTCCTGTCGCCGGGGCCGTGGAAGTCATGGAGGAGACGACGGAGAGGCAGGTCGGGCCGTCTCCTGATGCAGGGACGAGGGAAGAGACCGCGCCGTTGGCTCCTTGGAAGCCTTCGGCGCCAGCAGTGCCTGTGCGGCCACCGACCACCAGAGCCACTTCAGCGGCGTTGGTGGTGGCAGCGCAGGCTTTTGCGCAGCGGGTGGATCTGGGGCAACCCCGAAGCTTGAGGCGGAGGCCGGATCCCTCTCCGTCCACTTCGCCAAGACGCCATCCGGCACCTGGTCCTCCAACCTCTAATGAGGCCGCCTGGGACTCTTGGAGGTTTCTGTACGACCAGGTGTGCTCGGGGGGCGAATGGGTCTTCTCAGTGCTCACTCACATGCAAAGCGCCAAGGAGTGCTTGGAGGAGTTTCAGGAGACCATGGCCGATCCATATGGAGCGCTCTGCCAGGTAAGTTTTAATATCTCAAATTTTTGGAATTTTACATGAACCTGATTGGCGGGTCTTCGCAGGGGACTCTTGAGAGGGTGCTCCGCCAGCTCCGCAAGGTCTCGGCCGGTCGGAGGTCGAGGCGTTGCGCCGCAAGCTTGCTCGGGCCCGCGACAAGCGAGATGAGGCCAGAAGATTGGCCGCCGACCGACTCGTCGCCCTTGGGAATGCTGAAAGACGCGCCGAGGGCTTTGAAAGAGGTAGCCAGGAGCTCCAAATGGAGATCACTCGGCTACAGATTGAGAGGAGGAGCCTCGGCGAGGAGGTCGGGATGTTATGCCAGACCTGCGTAAGTAAGTAGTTTTATAGTTTACTGGCTAACAAGAATGTTCATCCGGTTGTTTCTTGCTGACGCATTAGACTGCGCAGAACTCCAGAAGGGGGCCAGCCGTAGCGCTCGGGAGATCCAGGAGCTGAAGGACCGGACATGCTTGGCCGAGGAGGCCAAGGAGGCGGCCGACGGCGCGTTGGAGCGGTCGGAGGAGCTGTGTCGCCTTGCTCTGGAAAACCGTGACACTTCGGAGGCTCGCCTCGGTGTTTTGGAGGCTGAGGTGAGGAAGTACATGGCTTCGATGCCATGCTCGGAGATGACGAATCCGAGGAGCTTGCCGGTGGGGATGCCAAAAACGCACTTCTCGGGATTGAGCCTGATGCGGAACCGCCGAAGGTTGACGAAGGTTTCTTCCAGGTCTTTGATGTGGTTGGCCACCTGCCGTGTCTTGATGACAATGTCGTCGACGTAGACCTTCAGGTTCCGTCCCAGCTGACTGGGGAAGCATTTCTGCATACAGCGCTGGTACGTGGCACCGGCGTTCTTGAGGCCGAAAGGCATGATGACATAGCAGAACGAGCCGAAGTGTGTGATGAACGATGTGGCCGACTGGTCGGAGTCTCGCATGGATATTTGATGGTACTCGGAGTACGCATCGAGGAAGCTGAGGGTTTCGCATCCTGCGGTGGAATCGACCATCTGATCTAGGTGCGGCAAAAGAAACGGATCCTTTGGGCATGCTTTGTCGAGACTCGTGTAATCAACACATATCCTCTATTTCCCATTTTTCTTTTTAACCATTACAGGATTGGCCAACCACTCTAGGTGGTAGATCTCTTTGACGAACTTGGCATCGAGCAGCTTGGTGATTTCTTCGCCGATGGCGCGGCGCTTCTCGTCGTCGAAGCGTCGAAGTCGTTGCTTCACCAATCGGGAGCCGGGAACGATGTGCAGAGAGTGCTCGGTGACCTCCTTTGGGATGCCTGACATATCGGATGGTGCCCAGGCGAAGACGTCCCAATTCCAACGGAGGAAGTCGACGAGCGCGCTTTCTTATGCATCAAAGAGCGCGGTCCCGATTCTGGCTTTCTTGGAGGTGTCAGAGTCGTCGAGGGCGATCACCTTAGAGTTGTCGGCGGGCTCGAATGACGTGTAGGAGGCCAGCTTGGAGTCAAGCTTCGTAGCGAACACATGGGACTAGCGTATCTCCTCCAGCTGGACCTGTCCCGCGAGGGTGACGGCCAGCTCGTAGCTTTCTTTCTCACATGCGAGAGCGTGTTTGAAGCGAGAGGCCACAGTGATGACACCCTTGGGCCCTGACATCTTGAGCTTGAGGTAGACGTAGTTGAGGATCGCCATGAACTCGGCGTAGGCGGATCGGCCAAGGATGACATGGTATACACCGGAGAAATCGACCACCTCGAAGGTGAGCTTCTCCGTTCTAAAGTTGTTACGGTTGCCGAAGGTGACCGGCAATGTGATCCGACCCAGGGGTACGGCGCTACCCCCTGGGATGACGCCATGAAACGGAACGTTGCTTGGGAGGAGGTCGGACCTCGAGAGCTTCATCTCCTTGAACGTGTCGATGTAGAGGATGTTGAGGGCGTTGCCTCCATCTATGAAGACCTTGGACAGTCTGGTGGTGCCGATTACCAGATCGAGCACCAAGGGCAGGCGCTCGGGCTAGGGAACATGGTCGGGGTGATCGGACCTATCGAAGGTGATCGAAGCCTCTAAGCACTTAAGATACGAAGGGACGGCGGGAGCGGTCACGTTGACCTCCCGCCACGTTTGCTTCTCATGGCGGCACGACTCGTAGGCCACCGATCCACCAATGATCATCAGACAGTCTTCCGGCTCGGGGAAGGTGCAGTCGGGAATACCCTCCCCTTCCTTCGCCGAAGGATCGAACTGCTTCTGCTGAGGACGAGCGTCGGGGCAAAAATACCCCTTGAAGAAGGCCTTCATGAGGTTGCAGTCCCGTAGAGTGTGCGTCACAGGAGTCGCATGGTAGGTGCAGGTCTTGTCGAGCATCTTTTCGAAGTGGTGGTCGTGGTTGGCCGGCTTCTTGGGAGGTCGAGGCGGTCGGTCGGTGACACCGACGAACTCTTCAACTTGCTGGCGATTCTTTTGTTTCTTGTTGTTCGACCCGCTCCCATCTCGGCGGTCGGGTCGCCGGTCGGGACGATCGTCTTTCTTTCGGTCGGCCTTGGACCTCTCCTTGTCCTTGGTCTGTTTCTAGTTGAAGTTGGCTTGAACAGCCTCCTCCCCGGTGGTGATGTCAAGTAGGGCGTGTGTCGTCCGGGGGTTTTTATACCCCAGCTTGTGGACGAGCGCTTTGGATGTCCTGCCCTAGATGAAGGCGTTGATGACATCGGCGTCGTTGACGTCGGGCAGCTCGTTTCGCTTGCGCGAAAATCGCTGAATGTAGTCTCGAAGGGACTCGTCGGGCTTCTGCTTGCAATTCTTCAGATCTCAGGAGTTACCCGGGCGGGTATAGGTCCCCTGGAAGTTGCCGACGAAGACATGACGAAGGTCGGCCCAGTTGTGGATGCTATCCCTCGAAAGATGTTCGAGCCACCCCTGACCGAGTCGGACAGGAAAAGCGGCAGGTACTGGATGGCGAAGAGGTCGTCCGCGCCACCGGCTCGGCATGCGAGGCGATAATCCTCAAGCCAGTGGGCGGGATTTGTTTCGCCAGTGTACTGGATGATGTTGGTTGGAGCGCGGAATTTGTCGGGAAAACCGGCTCTTCGGATGCGGGCCCCGAACGCTCGGGGTCCGATGGCGTCGAGGCTGAGGCTCCGGGTGTCGTCGTAGCTGTGCCGTCGAGGACGTCGCTCGAGGGATCAGTCACGGCCAGAGTCGGTGTAGCGGTCACTTCTGGCCTGCCTCCGTGTCTCGATGGTGTGACGAGCGTCACGATGCTCCCCCAAGCGACGGCGGATGTTGCTGGCCGTGGGGTCGGGCTTTCTCACCTCGGCCCATCTACGGCGATGGCCGTGAGCAGGGCTTCGACGGTTGGCACTCGGTCGGTAAGAACTATGTGTCTCGGAATCTCGACGAAGAGATAGTTTGGGTGGTTGCAAAGTGCCATCAAGGTAGACGCGGAGACGATCGTAAGTCTCCTTGAGGATGGGGTTGTCGGGTGTGGGAGATTCGTAAAGGACACAAGCCGCCGCCGCCAGATTCTCTTATGGCATCTCAAAGGCAAGCGTGCCATCGTCCATGATCTGCTGATAAGCAGTGCGGGCTCGGGCTCAGGCACCACCACTCGTCACGGTGATGCCCTTACCCTTCGGGTCGCCTCCGGTCGCAAGTTTGCGCCGGAGTGCGTCTTCAACCACAGTAAGAGCGTGAAGGTGTGGAGAAAGATCGTCATATGCTGCCTTGTCGGGGGTTTCGTCCTCTACGACCTTGGCAGGCAACATGTAGCACTCACGGGAAGGATCGTGACCCAAAACACTGTGAGGCGAAGGACGAAGGTGGTGTCGAGGTGAGCGACGTTAAGGTGAACGCCGTTTTCGCGAGGTCTAAAGGTGGAGTTCGCCACCGTTGTGGGCGACGTCCAGGCTGCCGAAGCGGAAAACCTGGCCAGCAACGAAAGTGGGAATGCTTCACGATCGACCATCATGAGCGGTGGCAACCGCGAAATCCCCGAAGAACAGTCGAGAGGTGGAAGAATCTCCGACTAAAATGAAAATCGGAGCCATCGAAAGAGCGAATGAAAATGCACCGAAAGCCCCTTTCTGGTGCGCCAACTGTCGGTGTTTCGTACACCGGCACAGTAAATTTATACTATCGGACGGGGGATCGTGCGTTTTCGGAATCGAATGACCTAGTCTACAAGTGAGACTCAAAGATTAACCTGGTTCGGGCCACCTCGAGATGTAATACCTTACGTCTAGGAGCGAGAGATCAATCGTATGAATTTCAAGAACACGAGGGTACAATGCGAAAGGGCTCCGGACGGATCTGAGAGTCCCAAGCTCGCGTGATGAGAGTGGTTTACAGGTGGTGATTATCACTGTTGCTCTATGTGTTTGTCGCGTATCTCGTTTGTTGTTTTTTTTTTCCCGAGTGCCGCTTATATAGGGCTGGATCTGAGTTGTCTTGACCGGACTATAGTTGAGGTGACTGGACCATAGTTTAAGTATCTTGCCGCCTACGGAAGCGGATGACCCTTTAACAAATAGGGCCATGGTCTCTAGAGAGTCATGCTCTCTGGCATTTAGGCTAGACAATCGGCGCCTCCCATTCGTATCTTTGTTCACTGAGAGGGAATAGAGTTACTTTACTACTCAGCTTTATCGTCTGGAGAGTTGTTTCTCGTTCGACCGAGTAGTTGCGGAATCTTTCGAAATGCTTATCCTCTTCGCGTAACTGCACATCGTCAGAGATTTTGAATCAGTGTGTTTGCTGGAGTGATGACTGCTTTCCAGCGGTCGGCGAACGAGTCCCGACCGCTAGGATCCCGATAGCTTGGGTCCTGACCCTTGGGGGTTGGAATGATTACGCCTTCATCTTTAGACCTTGACGAGGCTTCTCGACTGCTGAGACCGGGCCGTCTTTGTGAAGTCCTTAGTGAGCTGTTGAATTGCGGATCGTAGGTGAGCTGCGTCGTAGGAGTTAATTCGTAGGTATCTGACGTACACTGTCTCGACAAAAACCAAACCGAGTCGATCCGGTTTGACCGGTTTTGTGAACCTGTTACGGATGGTCCGCAAGAAACTTTTTCATTGCGGATTGTTCGTAAACTGCCCCCGTTGCGAACCTGGACCCGATGGATGACGCGTGGACACTTCTTTCATCTGACGCATCACAGCTACTTGAATCCCGCAAGCCTTCATTGCGGCTCGCAGCTCCCAGCGTCTTCGACTCGGAGTATAAGCCCATGCATTCAGCCTGGAGCCAAGCCGATTACTGCTTCCGTTTGATCTCCTTCCATAGCGACGCGTCGTCCATCCGGTACTAGTTCGCAGAGGAGGCCGCTTGCGGACGATTCGCAGGGAGCTTTATTCTAACTATTTGGGCCGCAGAACACGTAACACGACTTGGTGACGCTTGCATTTCAGGTCGACGGTTGGGGCTGTAAGCATGGATTAATCCGAGTAATAAATTTATGATGGTTAGATTTATACCATTACAGTTTTGCAAGTTTTGAGATATACCACGGTCAGTGATAGAGGGAGTCGTCTATCACCATAATAGCATATTTCATATTTTTCAAAAGGATAAATTAATCAGTTATATGTCATTACAATTTTGAAAAGGGCATTTATCCTCCACTGTTGAAAGTAAAGATAGTTTTTGTGAGGAAAACGCAATAAAAAGAAGAAAAGGAAGAAAAATTCTACGTATGTCCTCAATGTGGCCTGCGCAATTTTAGTTTTGTTATGAATGGCTTTGTTATTAGAAACAATTTAAATATGAGTTGTTTATTTTATATTTTTTGCAAATTTTTTAAATAAGACCAATGATCAAATATGATGTCTAAAAATAAAAAAATAGCACTTATTTAGGGGTGAATTGAGTATCAAGCAGTTGTAGGAAGAAAATGAGTTGATTACTAAGACAGATAAAAAAATAGTATCAGGGAGTAAGAATTGATGCTTTTATATCCTGAATACAATGTTACTAATTAAAATTTTTGCTCTCCTTA
>BCLH01002373.1:22574-40042 GCA_001602315.1 Zoysia pacifica | reverse complement strand
ATGGGCACGCACGCGCTAGGCCAGGCGAGCGCGCGAGGCCACTGCTACTGCTGCTTTGGGCACGCGGCTGCTGCTGCTGTGGGCTGGTAGCGAGCAGCAGGCTCTCATTTTGCTATCTTAATTGTTAAAAATTTAGATCTGTACGTAGTCAGTGTTTTAAATATGTATAAATGTGTTTGGACATGTGGTTGTTGCTAATCTGGTCACCGATGGACATTAGGACATGAATGATTGTTAGTAATGTGCTCATGTATGAGCATGAATGATTGTTACTAATGTGCTAATGTATGTTGTTTTATCTTTATTAATTGTTGCTAATGTGCTTTCGTATGAATGTTGTTATAGCACGTTGCTCAATCTGTCAAAATGATACAGGGTGTTTGCTAAAAATTTTACTTAAATTTAATTAGTTGCCTTTAAAACTTCTTGAAAAAATTCTATCAAATTGCTTTCAAAATAACATTTCAAAAAAATCATATCAGAGTCAAATGATCAGAAACATATATAAAAATAGAGTCAAATAAGCAAAGGTATATTTGTCTTTTTAACTATAACTTCACACCGTTAACTAAGCATAACAGAATAGGGTCAACATGTACATTTGTTTTTAAAAAACAAGGTCAAATTAGCAAAGCGTAGAAAATAAAGTCAAATTGGCTATTAATCTCTGAAACTGGGTAAAAAACAATTGTCCTTTTGTTTATTGGGTTTTGGACGCTACCGTGTCCGTGTGGTGGGCGTAAGTGACTTTCACGGCCCAAGCTGGCTTTGTAAGTACAATAAGTTTATTTTTAGTTTTGTTGACGATAGTTTGATCAATAATTTTATATATTTAATTAAATTAAAAAACTTAGTATTTATATTTTTAAAATTATTAAAAAATACTTTATATTATTAAAACTATTAAAATTATTAGTCAAAGTCGTAGTTAACAAAATTTAAAAATAAATTTTTATCGGGCCGGAGGGAGCAGTGCTACTTGACTTCAAGCCGTGCAGTTTCGGTTACCTTTTGGTTAAATAATGTTTTAAATGAAAAGGTAAGTTTTATAAAAATATTTGTTTTATTGTCCTTGTTTCATGCTAATATCTTAGGTATTTTGATTTGTGACATTTTAACCATAATTTTTATGGTCGTACTTTTGATAAACCCATATCAAGCAATGAAATCATTAATTCGGGGTTATTCCCGTGTGCAGCAGGGGGGGGGGGGGGATTGAAAGGATTTAATCATTTCTTGAGGATATAATTCTCTACATTCCACTGCATACCCTCCAGCCCCATACTAACCGACGAGGCTGAGAGCATCTCCAAGAGATCATCTAAAATAAATTCTAAATTTACTGATTTTAACTCTTCTCTAAAATAAATCACCCTTTGAAAAACTGCAGCAGCCCAACAAATTCTCTAAAGTACTCCACGTAGAGGGCGACAAACAATCATCAGCATCGTCCTCCTGGCAGAATTGACGAGCTGGCCGTTAGGTCACTCCATACCTAAACCACTTCATATACTTGTATATTTTCTAAACCTAACTACTCCATCCAATCCGCTCCAACCCACTAGCTAATTTAAACTCAATTCTATCTAATCAGTAAATAAAACATATACAATTGTATGTTAGCAACTAACTAAAAGTCTAAAACTTTTAACGAAATAAAAAAACAACTCAATTATATTAGCAACTAAAAAAACATGTTTCAACCCGCATTTACTTGGACCCCATCTGACCCAACTCGTCTACTTTCTAAATCCGTTTCAACTCATCCAAAACAACCCGTATATAAATCCAACTCAAAAACCTCATTTTAACCTAACCCCATTTGCAGACTGCAAGACGTGGAGGAAGGCACGGAAATGATTGATAGCGAGCCGCGCGCGTTAGCAAAAGCTGCAGAGCAGGAATCAAGGAATAACGAGGAAGGTAAAATGGAGAGGAAGAAAGAGAGTCTGTTGGAGTGTTATTTTATAAAAAAAAAAGGTATATTTACCTTTGAAAAGTGTTTTAAAGAATCTTTTGGAGTTGCTCTGAGTGAGATGGATTGGCACACGATCTGTCCATATGAAAGTGAAAATTTACACCTAAAATTCATATTATTTTGATAATGGTGAGGTTTCCGTAAAATAATATGGCTGGAAGTTCAGAGTTAAGTTACACGAGATAAAATACTGATGTTTTATAAGAAAATGACCACAACAGCTAGGGTTTTGTGCAATTTAATTAAAACTTAGTTTTTCAAATATATACTCCCGCCGCATGAAAATAAGTTTTTTTACTTTTAGAAATCACATTTGATCATTTGTCTTATTTAAAAATTTTATGAAAATATTATTTATTTTGTTGTGAATTGTTTTATCATTAGCAATAATTTAAGCATAACTTGTTAATTTTTATATTTGCACTTATTTTTTAGTAAGACGAATGGTTAAATGTGATGTCTAAAATTAAAAAAAAAATACTTATTTTGGAATGGAGAGAGTAGATGGTTAAAACCTTGCACCAAAGACAACCAGACAATCTTGCATGTGTTACCTTAAAGGTAATTAAGATCAACTCTTGTGATCCTCTTGGTGAAGAGCAAAGTTCATCAGTTTCCTGACTCTAGTTCTCCCTAGTGGAATTCATAAGATCTAGGTCTCAAGAAAATCCACATTGCCAGCAGTCTAAAAAGAATAGCACTTTAATAGATATGATTACAGAAGAAAATATTTTTCCTTTCTGTCCAAAGCTAGCTATTTTAGATCTTGGCTGTCGCATGCAGCTAACAGTTACTGCTGGCCTTCCTACTTGTGCATGATTACAGCCCAAAATTAGCAGTGCAACCACACTTGCTGCAGTGACTCTGCAAGCAAGCAAGCAGTTACACTTATGCCTCAAAATGTTGATGGGAAGAGACAGCACCTAGAAATGTCAATTACCAGAGCTGCAACTGATCCCTCACGCTACACCAAAAAAACAAATGGAAAAACAGTTCCTTTTTTCTGAATTGAGTATGAACTTTTTTGAAGGTATAGCTTCTATGCTGCTAGCGGGGATAATGATGTTGAAATAATCAATAAGAAATTTAAAGTCTGGGAAATATTTAGGCCCAACGATCGTTTTCATCTGTTGGCTAGGAGCATTTCAGTATACTTCTACAGTGGCCCAAAATGGAATATGTGAGGGTTTCATACTGGTACAAAACAGGGCATTACATATGACTAGTGAGAAATTCTAATAGTAGCCTTAAATAGCTAAACTGATAACATGTATTATCATCTCGAGAGGTACATGTATGTCTTTGAATAGTATGTTGATTAATTTAATTATGTTGTTACCAATATTGTCATCAATTCCATAAAAACAGGGAACGCCTGTATATTTCTTTTGCATGCAAACAGGAACCGACCATCTAGAGCTTGGATGAGAAACGGACAGCTAAAGTTCCAGTAGCAACTGCAACAGCAACACCTAAAAAATATGTTACTCCTACATTATTAAACCACCATGTAAGTTTCATCAACGTGTAATTACACCACCACCTGTATATATCACCCTTTGCGGGACGAACACAACCATCACCAAACCATCAAAACCATGGCCAAGTCTGCCTCCACTGTGACCGCCGTTCTCCTCCTCGTCTTCCTGGCCATGCTGGCGGCGACCATCGCTGCCCGCCCCCTGGAGCACGTGGCCACGGCCATGTCCCCTGCGTCACCGCCTTTAGACGCCGCAGAGGCAATGGCTTTCTGCGAATGGTTTACTAAGACGAACAATCTTGTGGGTGACTGCCACAACCTCGGACCACTTGATTACGGGCCATAAAATAGACGACCTGTCATCACATATAGCGAATATGAACTACCATTGTATCCATGTCAATGGCCTCTGTATAATCTCCTATGTACCGAGATACAATTACAATATTGTTGAACATTATGTGTGGAATATATTTCTGTTATTTTATTTCTAAATTGTTGATCTAGATGATGCGGCAAGCTGTTTGGCACTGATAGACAAATCAGAATTACCCTACTTTCGGATGCTCACGACCATCACCATGAGTTCAACGCTTCTACACCTCATCTTTCTCATAACAGAATGAACATCTTCGATGTCCATAATAAGACTAGAAAATCAATCACCCATTAGAAGATTTAGAGTTAGAGCACACAATATATTTCTATGTTGCCTTCTATTATAGATACTGATACTGAGCATACAATTGTTTCATTCTAAATTCCATTTCATATCCATCTGAAATGGCTGAAAAAAGAGGCGCTTCATCTGGTTCAGTTAAGCGTTACGCTGGAGTAAGAAGTGAAGTGACGAAACAACTGCAGATGTAGGTGGTACAGGAATGCAAGCGTCTATCTAGTACTTCAAAGCTATATAACACTGATACAAACCTAAAACCACAACACTGATACTTTCTATGTTCCAAAATATAAGTATTTTTAAGTTTAGTCAAAATCAAATTTTTATCATTTTGATAACTAATAATGCATAATTAATAATATTTTATCTTATAAAAATAAATTTTTTTGGATTCATTATGAAATAAGGTTTCATTAAAAATATATTTTATATTAAAAATTATGTAATTTTTTATATATCATTAGTAAAAGTTAAAAGAATTTGACCTTATCTAAACCTAAAAATACTTATATTTTGGAACGGATGTAGTACAAACCTAAATGATAAAACCAAGACTCATGCCATATAGGTCAGTCCTAGATATGTCCAATAAAATACCTCTCATACAATGCAAGTTTCCAAGCTATATAGAGCTAACTTATGTATCCTCATACTGAAGCTTGGAGCAAACTTCATTTCACTCTAATTTTTCATAGTGGAAGGTTCATAGCATCCTGGTCCCAAGAAAACCCCAACTGAGGATATTCAGAGCAGAAAATGAAAAAGGTTTCTTTTTGGTCAAGTTAGACCATTTTAAATCATAGTTGTTGCCTGCATGCAGTACCTACGCCACATTGAAAATGCAGGGCACGAGCCACAACAGTAGCACAAGCAGCTTGTTTTTTTTTTGGTCGAACACACATGAGAGCTGCATATCTTTGTATTATGGAGAGAGAAACGGATCTGTCCCTTGCAATTCTTGCCACCTCACTCAAATTGAGCTGTGAGGAGGGGTGGCATTACATCAACGTGAGAAGATTAAATAACACAAATATGGTGAGAAGAGGAGCCACTTATGAGTACTAGAAATGTCAATTGCCAGATCTATCTGCTGCCATGCAACACATAGGAACAAGTGTGAAGGAGAAATCAAGTTTTTCCCAGGAACTAGCCATGACCCATGAAACTAACACTTTGTAAACATTCTTGGTAGGGCTCATGTCGATCTCATCTCCCACCGAATTATTGGGAGCTTTATACCAAGCGCGTCAGGTAGCATTGTTCTGATCAGTCACAGATGCATTGTTCTAATTCACAGATGCCAGTTAGGGGTATCAAATTATGTGTTATGTACCCAATTGCTGATTTAATTATACTCCATGTTCTTACAAGTATTGTTATCAATTCCATAAAATAGGGAACGTCGACTAGGATATTTCATTTGCACTCAAAAGAATCCGATTATGTAGAGTTTGGATGGAAATGGACAGCTGAAATTCCAACACCAACTCCAACTACACCTAGAAAAAGATGTTACATTAGTAACCCTTATTAGGCTATTAAATAACACCTCTGTTTTTTAAGGAAACATAACATCTCTGCTGTTACTAGAGCTAAACCACCATGTAAGTTTCAACGTGTAACTACACCACCACAGCACCTGTATAAATCTCCCATTGCGTGACAAACACAACCATCATCAGACCATCAAATCATGGCCAAGTCTGCTTCCGCCACGACCGCCATTCTCCACCTCGTCCTCCTAGCCATGGCTGCGGCGACCGTCACCGCCCACCCGCTGGAGCACGCAACTACGACCAAGTCCCCCGCGTCACCGCCTTCAAACGACGATGCAGCGGCACTGGCTTTCTGTGAATGGTTATAACAAGACCTACGATCTTAAGAATGACTGCCACAGCCCTGAAACACATGACTACGGGCCATAGAAAGTACAAATTATTATCACGTATAGTGAATATGAACTACAGTTGTATCCGTGTCAATCGTCTCTGAATAATCTCCTACCGAGATTTGATCATGATATTAGTGAACAATATGGAGTATATTGATCACTGTTATTTTGTTTTTGAAGTGTTGCTTTAGTTGATGTCTCGAGCTGTTTGTAAATGATAGATGAATCAGAATTACATCCGGATGCTCACGACCACCGATCACCATGAGTTCAACGCTTCTACATCTCTTCTTTCTCAGAACAGAACATCTTCGATATCCATAATAAGCCTGCAAAATTACTCGTTAGAAGATACAAAAAACACGATATATATCTATATTGCCTTCTATTATAGACATTGGTACTGAGCATACGATTCTTTCACTCTAAATTCCATTTCATCCCCATCTGAAATGGACAGGAGAGAGGCGTTTCAGCTAGTTCAGATAAGCATGCATTACAATTTACAATGGAGTAAGAAGTGAAGTGATGAAACAACTGCATATGTAGGTGGTGCAAGAATGGAAGCGTCTATCTAGTCTCTAGCTTGTATGGCCGAACACTTCAGATCTATGACTCTGATACAAACCTAAAACCAATTAATGGTGTGGATTGAGATAATGAGGTGAAAATAATGGGAAATCTGGACAGAGTTCTAAAATATTTACTTCTGATCCGTCTCTCTCAGTTCTGAATAAAATGAAGATGTTGTTACAATAATCAAAAGCCTAGCATCTGCAATGAAAAATGATGATATTGTTAGAATATTTGGGCTTGATCCATTGATTTCATAATTTAATTTTAAGGCCCACTTAAATGCTAGGGGACTAAATTTTTAGTCTCACATAGATAGTTGAGGGGATGTCAACCAACTTAAATATGTGCCCTAGTGTTCACTAGTTAAAAAGTTGAGAGAGAGAAGAAGAAAGCAACACGCTCGTCGAGCCGTGTCGTGTGTGTGTTTTCGCGTGAATTGTGATTTGCGACTTGTGCGTGTGTACAGAGCCTCTTATTATTGGGTTGAGTTAGTGTTTTGCTGTTTCTAAGGATTGAATCAATTTTAATTAAAATGGTGAATTAATTTTAGATGTTACCAGTGGTTCAAATCAATTTAATACGTCTGTATTTAGTAATGGACGAATTAATTTGTGGCTGTTACTCTGGTAATTGATGGTGTTTAATCCCAACAATAATGCTGGTTCATTGCACCTTCTCTCTATGCACCTCTTTGCGCCTATAAAAGGGACTCCTCTCGTTCTGAGACACACTAGACAAATATTTCACTGTTATTGCTGTGAGCTCTGCATTCTCTTCACGAGTTTCTGTGCCCACATAACTAGTGAGAGTAGGCACCGAAACTTCGTCCAGCTGCGACACCTGCACGAGGTAGGCGGGCGATCAAGTTTTTTAGAGTGCATTGTCTGCGCGACTGCTCGCTCCTGTTCGACTACTTTCTACTACTTTCAGAAAGTTGTTCGTGGGACTGCATGGCTTCTGTTCTTTGTGCATAACTCTGATCGACGACATCAAGCAGCTTAATATGTCGAACGTTGAGAACGATGACACTGGCATCTCAAGGTATATCCATAATTTCCTTTGTTTTTTCATAATATTCTTTCTGTTTTTGTACAGATTAATTATGAGCACGAACGTACCATTTATTACAATATTACTCATGTTTTTTTATAAATTTGAAATTAAAATATACCGTAAAATACCTAAATTTCTAACAGATATCTCAAATCTCAAGTACTATAATCTACATCACGGAAATTTAAGCTGTGCTATTCAAACTAGTCTGTGAATATTTTTGTTCATCGTTACTGCCCTTTTGCTTTCGCAAGTGTCTAGGACTGACTCCACCGGTGTTTGCACCAACATATTTATGAAAACTTGTATTGCCCTTTTGCTTTCACAAATGACTACAGTCCCAACAGTTGTTTGGCTTGTATCTCAGTGGGCATACAACAGAAGAATTTCAACGCTTTTACAAAATAATTGCACCCTCCGATCTCCATATGTGTTCCTTTCCTACCATTTCCTCTGAGTCTCTGACTAGTAATGAAAATGATCACAGTTCGACTGGATGTAGTGACGCTGCAAGCAAGCAGTAATGCCACTTAGGTCAGTCCTAGAAATGTCTTACAATACCTCTCATGCAATGCAGCTATCCAAAACGTAAGGAAAACTAGCTGCAACTGCTGCAGCAGCAGCAGCTGGAGCTTCCAAGCTATATAGAGCCAACTTTTGTATCCTCATGCTGAAACTTCGTGTAGTTGACTCTAATTTTTCATAGTGGAAGGTTCAGATGATCCTGGACGTCTCAAGAAAATCCACTTGCCCATATTCTAATTAGTACTGT
Source organism: Zoysia pacifica (assembly GCA_001602315.1). Taxonomy (NCBI): domain Eukaryota; kingdom Viridiplantae; phylum Streptophyta; class Magnoliopsida; order Poales; family Poaceae; genus Zoysia; species Zoysia pacifica. The sequence goes on along the minus strand of BCLH01002373.1, from coordinate 31,613 downwards.
GAAATAAGAGATATTTTCAGAGCAGAAAAGAAAAAAGGTTTCTTTCTGGTCAAACTAAACCATTTTAAATCTTGGTTGCTGCCTGCAGTTCAGTAGTACTGCTCATTTCACCCCCTAAAGATCACAGTTACAAAGTACCTAATGCCGCTGCTGTCCTTCTTGCTTGCACAGGGTTACATCCCAAAATTAGAATTTAGGTAATTCCAGGAAGTGTCAACTGTACGAGATTTCCAACTGAGTTCTCATGCAACAACCGGAAACATTCCGAGTAGTAGTTGCTTATTTCGTAAGGCGTGTACAATTTAAAACTACTGCTTCCACGCTGTTGCTGTAGATAATGAGGTAGTAGAATAATAAGAAATTTTCTCTCTTTTTTTTTTAATATCAAACCCCAAATTCTCTTCTTGGATGTAGTTGCGACTGCGTAATGATTCTGTAAACTACTTGCACAGGTCGAGTTTTTGTAGCTCCTACTCTGCAATGTATACTTATTACTAAGCTCATGCTCTATATAGAGCCCACTCGGGACAGTGCGAAGGACGCACCACCAGCAGCAGCAAGACCACGCGTTCTCCCCTTCCATGCACGCACTGACCATGGCCGCCGATCGCCACTGCGCCTTGCTTGTGCTGCTCGCGCTCACCGTCAGTGCCGCTGGCGCCGGCGCTACCCAGGACGCAGTGGCCGCGGCCCAGCAGGCGACCGCCGACCGCGTGGTGCGACTTCCGGGGCAGCCGCGCGCGGGGTTCCGGCAGCACGCGGGCTACGTGACAGTGAACGAGACGCACGGACGCGCCCTCTTCTACTGGTTCGTCGAGGCCACCACCGGCGCCGACAAGAAGCCGCTCGTGCTCTGGCTCAGTGGAGGTAATAAGTCGCTGATCCGAACTCCAACTCTGCTCCGGGTCGATCGATCTCACCAGCCAGGAGGCAGGAGCTAGCTAGTGTCTGCCGTCTCCGTGCATTCTCTATACATGGCTTCGATGATCAAATTATTCCATTGTGTGTGTGTAAACATATTCTCTATACATAGCTTCGATTAATTGAGAAGAAGGAGGTACTTTAGTACCTCCAATCGTAACATTTCTCTCATTCACTTTGTATATATATACATGGATGCAGGACCCGGATGCTCATCGCTGTACGGTGCAATCCAGGAGCTGGGGCCCTTTTTGATCCAAAAGGGTAAACCCGAGCTCCACCACAACCCAGAAGCTTGGAACAAAGGTATTATCTGTTCATCTAGCTAATAGATTAACAGTAGCAACAAACTGAAAACGATGAGCAATATGCTCAATTAAATTGTTGATGCACAGTTGAGGCTTTAGGGTATACATACACAAATTATCTCTTGAACTTCTCTTGCACATGTGTATAATCCAGTCTAAAAATCTTAGCTCTCAAACACAATCTTCTAATTTGTTTACAGAGGCAAACCTGTTGTTCTTGGAGAGCCCTGCAGGCGTGGGGTTCTCTTACACCAACACAACAAAGGATCTCAGCCAGTTTGGCGACACCGACACACTAGCTGGTATATACTTCGTTGACATTTTATATCAACTTTTATTATTATTTGCTTTATCATTGATGAAATTTAAATCACGGTTAATAATTTTACACATTGAAATAAATTTTTTAAATAAGACGAATGGTCAAAATTGATGTTGAAACTCAACGGTGTCAATAATTTAAAACCGAAGAGAGTATATATATGCATGTGTCGTTAGTCATTACTAGTCCACACGTCATTGATCTCTCTGATTTTTTTCTTCAACTGATGCTTTATTCATTTGATTTGAACTCAATCAAGCTCACGACATGTACAAGTTCATGGTTGGCTGGTTCAAGAGGTTTCCAAATTTCAAAGGGCATGAATTCTACATAGCCGGGGAGAGCTATGCAGGTTAGTGCCGGCGGAAAGGGGTGGTTTAAACAAATTCTAAATTAGTAAGTTAGTTCCTGACTTAAGCAAAGATTTAGAAGCATGAAAGCTGTATATAATGGCGTGACATGTGCGTGAATTAGAGCATTTCAGCATAACGTCATTTTGATTTATTCTAACCCGATTGACACCAACACAGATGATAAGGCATGCAGCCCATTTCAATCCAACGCGAGAAAGAAGAAATATTTGTCTCACATATAAATACTACTCCGTATGTTTTATTTTGCGTAGGTCACCAGGTGCCACAGCTGGCTGAAAAGATCTTGGAGATGAACAAGGGACGTCGCCGCATAAACTTGAAGGGAATCATGGTAAAGAAAAAAAATTGTCATGGTTAATCGGAATAGAAATTGATCCTTCTTGTTCGTATATAGATCGGCAAACCGGCCCTCGATAAGGCCGCTGACGACCGCGGCATGATCCAGTCGGCGTGGGACCACGCCGTGATGTCCGACGAGCTGTACGGCAACATCACCAGAGCCTGCCACCACTTCTCTGACGACTCCGGCGAGAGCGACGCCTCCTACGAGCGCAAGAGGGATAGTTGCGACGAATTGCTGGACAGATTCTACGCAACGTTCGGAAACAACGTCGACCTGTACAGCTTGTACAGCCCGACCTGCACCAACACCACCACCTCGGCCGTCCGTCGCCGGCACCACCGTGCTGGGCTCCGGTACGTCGGCTACGACCCGTGCGCGCGCAACTACTCCGAAGCATACCTCAACCGCGCCGACGTGCAGCGGGCCCTGCACGCGACCGCCGCCAAGAATGGTCCGTGGACGGTGTGCAACTACCACCTGTTCGAGAACTGGCACGGCTCGCCGGCGTCCGTGCTGCCGGTGATCAAGAAGCTGGTGGACGCGAGGCTCCGCGTCTGGGTGTACAGCGGCGACACGGACGCCCGCGTGCCCGCGGCGTCCACGCGCTACGCGGTGCGCAAGCTGAATTTGGAGACGGCGCGGCCGTGGCGTAAGTGGTTCGCCGCCGGCGGGGATCAGATGGCCGGGTTCACGGTGGTTTACAAGGGTTTGGTGTACGTCACTATCCGTGGCGCAGGGCACGCGGCGCCGGAGTTCGCGCCAGTTGAAGCCCGGCAGATGTCCTCCCACTTCCTCGCCGGCAGGGAGCTGCCTGCAAACCCGAACATGTCGCCGCCACCCATGCCTAGCTAGTTTCAGGGCTTTTGCTGCCAACCGATGGTGCTGAACCGGTCACAATAAACATAGTTGGAGCTTCATAGCAATGTGCATGGTGCCCTGTGTGAAGTGGAGTAATCCTAGGCTGTTTTTATATCGGTTTTCAGTTGGTGTAGTTTGAATTTCAATTGAGCTCCGACTCTGTTGGAGAGCGTCCTGTTCGACGCGCGCCAGTTCGCTCGGGAACGCCAGGTAGTGGAGTCCGGGTCGTGCGGCATGAGCGCGTAATGCGGTTCATGGCGGACGCTGCGTCGTGGGTGAAACAAAACCACATTGTATCTTCCTATTTATGCAAGGCATTGAATCAAAAAAAAAGTGATTCAGTTGTCCATGCAAATTCAGTATGTTTATTCAGGAATTCCAAAATTCAGTTTGTTTATCCATGAGTTCACGATGTGTTTTCCTTGGGTACGTTCTCGGCTCTAGCGACATCGTCAGCGAGGCGGACGAAACAGAATCAGAGTTCCAACACCCTGCATCTCATCAAACTCTATATAATAAATTCATGTGTGTGTAACATAATAATATCCTCCTATTTTTGAAGTGTTGTTTCAGATAATACCGCCAGTTCCTCGGCATTGAAAGATGAATAAAAATTGACGTTACGCCAGCAAATCTTTAATTCATTTTTCAAGTGTTGCTTTGGATGATAACAGCTTTATTCAGATTTCAAACGTGATTTTTTTTTATCATAATAGCAATTTAAAAGCGAAAGGATTATATATAGATCACACTAAGTGCGGTGCACTCGCACAATGATGAACTTATCCTCGCAGCCGTGGCTACTGGTTGTAACACCACAGGTGTCAACATGGACCACTTTTTGCACTTTTGTCACCCTGCAATGCCAAAAATGTAAAAATAATTCAATTTTTAAAAGATCAATGGCTTTCTAGTTTGAATTATTCAAATAAATGACAAAATGTACCTTTCAAAGAAACTTCAAAAATATCTATAAAATTTTGACCTTGCAGAAATATTACCGGGAAGATCATACCAAGAAAGTATGTCGGTGATTTTTAAGATTTTATCAAATTTAAAATGCACATTAAAAATTCATTTAATGTTCAAATTTCCTTTCTACTTTTTGAATTTAATTTAAATTATATGCAGAATCATGACTCGGTCCAAAAACAAAAAAAAAATGTTCCACTTGATGTGATGTACCACTCAGAAAATTGGCATATTTTCTTTTTAGCCCTCGAACTAGTTTTTCTGAGTCAAAATAGTCACTGCAGTTTCAATCTTGAAAACTTTGTTTGAAATTAGAAAGCCGTGGAGGAGGGCACACTCGTCAGCCTAATGTTTTCATAATCCTTGCTACCGTACGACCTCGATAACGGCTGCCTGTTGTGTTTGACGCCAGCCATTCCGGTGAGCCTCGTCGGCAAGAAACTCATAGGAAGGTTGCACGGCGCGACAACGCCGACAAGCATCATGCTGGTATTTTATTTGGGATTTTTTTCTTGGCTTTTAGTCCTTTCCAACGAGCTCTATCTGAGAGTGCCACCACAGACATGAACTCCAGCTAGCTACATTGACCTCCAGCTAGATCCGTTGTGGCCAATGCAAGATCCCATGATTGGGGGGAGTCTATATAGGTGTGACCTAATCTGTTTTCGTTTAATTTTCAAATTTATTAATTCCTAGAAATAATTTGCTACAGCATTAGACAATGCATATTGTTTGGTCACGAGCATTGAAAAATGCAAACTCAATTTTGTTTTTATACTTGTACTAAAATCTACACAATGCATATGTTAATGTCTTAATGAATGGAGAATCTTTTTCTACGCTTCTACATCCCATCTTTCTCAGAACATCTTTGATGTACAAAATAAGACTGCAAAATTACTCATAAGAAGATTTAGAACACAAACTATATATTTATTTTGCCTTCTATTGTAGATATTGGACTGAGCATACGGTTGTTTCATTCTAATTTCTATTTCATGCCCATCCGAAATGAATTGGAAGAGAGGCATTTCAGTTATGCCATAAGCATTACACTGGAGCAAGAAGTGAAGTGATGAAACAACTGCAGATGTAGGTGGTGCAAGAATGGAAGCGTCTATCTAGACTCTGGGTTCTATAGTCAAACAGTTCAGAGCTATGAGCTTATCACACTTGTCGGTGTTCTGACCACCGACACAGTGAATATACGATCGTGGGGGTGGTGTGCTTTCGCACTCTGAAGGGCCCGGTCTGAGGAAGACTCGAGGAGATTTTTTACCTGGTTCGGGCCACCCGAACGGTGTAATACCCTACGTCCAGAGAGCGGATTATCTCAAGGCCAACATTACAAGACAGAATCCTCTCTTCGCGAGAGGACCCAGAACATGAGTCAATGGGGGTGCTTGCTCGGAAGGGTGCAAGGATCCTCGGGTTCTAATGGAGCTCGTATTTGTCTTTCGTGTGTTTGTGGCTGTTGCTTGTGGTGGTGTTCGACCGTTGTTTCTATCGTTCCCCGGGCCTCCCTTTATATAGGAAGGGACCCTGGGGTTACAGGTAATAGACCCTACACGATCCTACCGTCTCGTCGACAGGTGGGCTCTACTGTCGTTGTCGCCATCATTTCGTTCCGTCCAGGTGTGATCATGACCCGTCGCGTCGTGCGCAGCGGCGGGTACAGTGATGCTCGTCCGGCGCCACTGTGTCAGCTACAGTGCTGTCTTGTCGTGTCTGGTAGCCGTCGCAGCTTTCTGCTGGAGTGTTGCCGTGATGAATCTCGTCCCGTCCCGTCGGGACGGATGGCAGCTGGTCATCAGAGTAAATGTACCATAACGCGAGACCTACCTCCTAGGGGTCGCCCCGGGGGTCGACCTCCGGAGGCCGGGGTCTTCGCGCCCCTACGCGCCCAAGACATGGCCGCCGTAGGTCGTCGCTGAGGGGTCGAAACCCGCGCCGCTCGACCCCCGACCTTTACCCGTCGGAGCGCGATCTGTTAGGTACCCGAGGTACGTGATCCTGACAGTAGCCCTTGAGCCTGACGCCGTTTGAGATCTCTGATTGAGGCGGCGTCGGGCTGGTCGTTTCCGAGGTTTGTCGTGTTCCTACGGGTGCGCGCGAGCGCGCCCATAGGGCGCAGCCTCCGAGCCCTCGAGCGACCCGAAGGGTCAGTCATGGGCTGAATCGTTACGCGGACCATCATTCGTTGATGGTTGATCGTATCAGAATCGCTCCGCCGGGTCGACACCCGGACCTAGGGGCGATCCGGGGAATCGGCTAAACGTTGTGCCGATGGTTAAGGTCGGACCGAGATCGGTCTCGGTCCTTACGCTCGGTAGGGCGTCTGGAGAGCCGGTTTTGAGATGCTATCCATGGTCGGCGTCACGCCTAGACCGAGACCATGGTCAGCGTCCGATTGTTTGAATTGGCCTGATGGCCTCGGCTGTCGGTCAGTCGATCGCAAGGGGTTTAGCCGTGGGTCCAGCCCCCGAGCCTTGAGGCGATCCGAGGGGCCGACGGGGGAGTGCCGACGTTCGGGGTCGGACCGAGGCTGGCCTCGGTTTCTTTACTCCACGAGATGACTGGGAAGGGCCGGTTTCGACGCGGTCCTTGCCCATGAGCGTCGCCTCGCCTAGGCCAAGGCCGTGATCAGCGTACGATTGTTCGGATTGGCTCGGTGGCCTCGGCTGTCGGTTAGCCGATCGTTAGGGGTTTCGTTCTACGTGCACGCATCGTTCCGACCTTCGAGGTCAGGCCGAGGTCGTTCTCGGTCTTTCGTTCGGTAAGACGCCTAGGTCAGACCGGTTCGATGCGGTTCCTGCCATGATCAGCGTCGCGCCTAGGCCTGGCCATGATCAGCGCCCGAACGTGTGGTTTGGCCCGGCGGCCCTGGCTGTCAGTCAGCCGAACGTGGGGGGCTTCGTTCAATCGCCTCCCCTTATTTGAATCCGCCGTTGCGGTTACGGAGATCGGACGGCTCCCGTGCCTCCACGCGAAGGGCAATCGAGCCGCCCAGGAATTTGAACCGTCGGCCGATCTGGGCGGTTGATTCGAATTTCATCGGACGGTGTCTTGGGTGCGACGGTTCGCGCGCCCGCATCACGTCGCCTGCCGGACGTGCTCTGGCAACCGTCTTGTCGGAGTAATTGTTACCGTTTCGTTTGCGGCAGAGACGGCAAAATTAGGCCCGGGCCCGCTCGTCGGCGGCTCGTGGGCAAACCCCTGGGTTGCGTCTTGAGGCGCGACCCTTCGATCGAGCAGTTACTCCTCGGCCGATCGTGGGAGGCGTTGTAACTGCCCGAGTCCTTTAAAAGGAGGAGCACGGTAACTTTGGGCTTTCAACCGGCTTCCTCGCTTTGTCTTTGTCTTTTGCGCAAGAGATCGTTGGCTCCGCTCTTCATCGTAGTGTCGCTAGGTCTAACGATCGCCGTAGTTCGCGCTCCCGTCGCTGCCATCTTGAAAAAATGTCTGAGTAGGAGCCATCGTGCGTCAACGACGCTCTGCTCAAGAGGTGGACCACCGTTGGGATGGTCCCGCCGAAGGAGTCGGCGGGCTGGGTGGTCGGCTACGGCCACGTCGTGCCCGCGCCGCCGCTGGGGAAGATCGTCAGCTTCCTGGCGTACCACGAGCGTCATCGTCACGCTTTGCGAAGCGTATCTAGAGATTCGGCCGAGCCTCTTGCTGTGGAGGTATTTCTTCCTCGCCAGCCTCCAGACGTCGAAAGAGACGGGGGTCAGGAGACGCGTCGGCGGCGTCAGCATCATGCTCCGGACTCGAGAGTCCCAGGAGTATATCGAGGTCGATCTGAAGACTTCGTTGAAGGGCTGGTGGGGGTCATGGTTTTACATCGACAACGCCGACCCCCAGCTTCCGGCCTTCGAAGATCTGGTGCCCCAGGCGACGAGGTCTTGGAAGTCGAAGCTCTCGGCGGCCGAGGTCGAGACGATCCGACCTCACCTAGAGGCCATTCGGCGCCTTCGGGATCAAGGACTGACCGGAACGACGGTCTTCTTCGTCGCCATGCGTCGTCGGATCATGCCGCTGCGCCGTCGGGTGCATAGCCTCGGGGAGTACGAGGAGCCGGACGACGAGACCTGCGAAGTCCGTGGCCGACCTCTCTCTGGCAAGGGGGTCCTAGCCCGGACTTCGGCCGTCTTCAAAGACGCCGAGAGCGGCCTTAATCGGGGGCCGCGTCCCCTCGACCGGGACCACCGTCAGCTGGTAAGCGCAGGTTTTTTCGTTTGGGTCGTAGTCGTTTGCAGGGGGCTGATTTTGGTGTCATTCAGGGTCCGCCGGTGGCCGTGATCACCGGTGGGGCCGAGACCAGCTCTGCTGCGACGCCGACACTACAGAGGGCTGAGCCCAACTCCACGACGACGCCGGAGCCGAGGAGGACCGGCCGAAAGCAGAGAGCGAAGGCGGACTTCTTAGACTACTTGTCCAGGGGCGCGGGAACCGCCGCCTCTCCCGCGAAGCCGACGGCGAGGTCCCCTCGTGGCTTGAGGGCCGAGGGAGGCTCGTCGGCGAGCCAAGGCTTGGCCGCCTTGGCGGAGGCGACCGCCGCTGTCGCTGCCGAAGAATCGAACCCTTTCGAGGGTCTGAGCTCTTCCTCTGAGGAGCAGGAGTAGGGGTCGGCCGCGAAGAAGGCGAAGGTCGACCCCTCGGAGGCGGTGGCCGTCAGCTCCAGGAGTCCTGTGGACTCCCCACCTCGTGCGGCCGAGGCGGCCGTGGCGGAGCCTGCTCGAGCCGCACCCACAATCGCCTCTCTGTCGGGGGGCCAGACTCCGCGCCGTTCAGTCATCCGGATCCGGCGTCGGTCGGCGAGGTAAGGCTCTTGCTTCTTTATTTTCGCAACTTCGCTCGTCGGCTAACTGTTTTGTGAGCAGAGGTCCGACGACGCTCGGGGCGCCGCAGGGTGCCGGTACCCCGACGCCAATGGGTGTCCGT